>JAWNGF010000007.1:0-96110 GCA_037039685.1 Ceratobasidium sp. AG-K | reverse complement strand
TTGGTCGCCGTGGCACTTTCATTAGACGAGCGTTAGCTTATTAACATCAAAGTCCGTTCGATCACCCAATCTCCCGAGATGGCAAAATATGCAACCCGGCGGTCACGTCTCGAATCTGAGGCAGGCAGGTCAATGTTAGGTTTCATTCCACAAACCTGACTCTTACAAGCTTCAATCTGTCTGCTACCGTGTCTCTTTGGAGATTATTCCCCCACATTCCGTTGGGCATCCCACTCGGAAAACCGATTCTCTATGCCCTCATCTCAGTACGCATATCCATGAAGACGAGTACATTTGGATGATCCTGTTTGGGAACAAATCGAAAGCTCCCTGAGCGAGTTCTTATCACCGTTGGTTAATGTCAAGTATGTGGATGCAGTGGACGCTTGCCTTTTCCAGTCTGCGTGATCGATCCCTGAAAAAAAACGCTTCCGTTCTTAGAGACTGATGGCAATAACAGGCCATCCTTGAATTTTGCTCGACCAACCTAACCCAAAAGCTCCTACAGCTGCAGCGAGGACCGGAATGAGCTCTCGTCAATATGAGAGCTCATATCGGCGCATAGATGCGGCATGTGGGTACGATGCGATAGTTCACAAAGCCGTTTCTGGTGTAATGGTTGGTTCACCCAAAGCCCTCTGCCAAGTGATAATCTTACTTCAGAAGAGGGGATATCATTAAGGTCCGGCGACGATCCTCCACTCCAGTTGCAAACGCCCGTGTTCGGACGAGTCTGGAAGGGATCCAAGTCGATTACTAGAGTTTCTCGTGGTGAGAGAACCGACTCTCGCACTTGTGAGGGTCTTGCACAAACTCTCTAAACGAATGGTGCACAATTCTTACTGTGTGGTCGGGCCGAAAAACTGGCTTGAGGCATGAGATTGTGGTACTCACGCCACGGCCAAGAGCACTCGTCAACTCGGTGACAGTAATAGGGTTGGGGGCAGCAAGTACTCGGTCAAGGACTTTAGCGGTATATCGCAAGATCAAATCCACGATTCTTCTCGGCCGAGAATAATATGTGCTTGTATAAAGCGTCCATTGCGGCTTCGGGTACTTGGTCGATTTTCAAGTGCCAAAAGTTCGTCAAGCGCCTGTGTGTGGATTAGTGGCGCTAGCAACATAATCCGCGGCGACGGACACCCAGAGGAACAGCCCATTCGCATGGGCGGCCAAGCTGATTTGCTGCTCGTTTGAGGGCCATCCGGTGGGCACCTGGGCACGTCTGGACCGAGCTATACGCCCGAATGCATGCGACACAAATTTGCTCAGATTCTTCCCAATTGTCCTGCCCGTAGACGTCAAATGTCATCGATGCACGGCAAGACCCGTGCCTCTACGGGAGGATTCCGTGTTGAGCTTATTGAATGCGTCCACTGATATCTTGCATTGGGCTTGCTCGTGACCAATACTTTGACGCTGGGCGGTAAGAGTGGGATCTCGTGAATCAAGGCAGCGAGGAAATCAGCTCGATCGGCCGCTTGACCAGATTCGTCGAGTGCGTCAATAAGGATCAAGGAAGGGCGCTCAGGAGGGCATTGGCACAACGGAGAAGTGATCTGGAGATGGAATGCCTCTGTGTACCCAAGTCCCTTGCCAAGGACGGGGCCCTTTGCTGCGCGAGTCGCGGTCGAGCCACCCTTGCGATTGGCTAGGTCTTGTGCCAAGCTTGGTATTACCCCAGATGTAGTTGCTTGGGAGGCAAGATCCCGTTTGAAGAAAAAGGCACAGAGCAATTGACCCTCGCGTGCGGTATTATAGGCGACGTGACGAGCGACAGCGGATTTCCCGCTCCCACTAATGTCGGCTAACCACATAAGCTTGGAAGAAGCAAGGCGAGGTACTGTAGCTGTGAGCCACTCGTGAATCGTGTCAAGGACTGTTTTTCGCGTATCGGGTATACATGCTTCTTCAAGCCTGACGGTTGGAGGAATGACATGGAGTATCGGGGTTGGCGCGGCCTTGGGCATGGCTGGTGTGCGAGTCGTGTGTCACGATTAGGTGTGATCGGGGGTAATACTTGGCGGTCGGGTATGTAAAAGTCAGGTGGAAGATGCTTTAGCGCCATCGGTTCTAGATTGAGCTCCAAGTTTGCGCCCACTGAGCAGGCACGTGAATCTTGTGATCCGTGGGTGACAATGTCCAACGTATTGTTTAAGGCCTGTTTTTTCGGGCTCGATTACAGTAACACGGGCATTCCCTTTAGCGCGGGGAGATAAGGAAGGTCATGATCAGGGAGCTTCTAATTGTATGTGTACGTAAGCTGAACCAAGGGATCGCCTAAGGGCTTTGCCGTAACACCTGTGCCTCACCAATAACTTAGTCTTATTTGCCGAGGAGGTCTGATGAGGCACCGTGGACCCCAAATCTCCGTAAAATACGGAGGTTTATACGGAGGTTTCCTCCGTGTCGTTGGCAAAACACGGAGGTAATCACCGTATCCAGCGTCGAGATCAAGGCACTCCAACGACCGCTGACCAAGATACGAGGTTTACCACCGTGTTTTGCCAAGGACTGGGATCAAACTCCGTAAAATACGGAGTTTTGGGGCCCATAGTGGGGCTTCGCGGCTAATAAGCTCTATTTCTATAGCAATTGCTCATCTCCAGCGATATCTCCGAGATATGCTGGAGATATAGGACCATATGCCTCGTTGATACAGCAATCTGTCATCATCTTCAATTGAGATAAGAACCGAATAAGGATAAAATACTCACCGCCACAACATAGTACCACCGAGAACGCCAAAAAGGGGAGTGTCGCCGTTCCTGATCGCGTCAGCACTGTTCCTGGGTGTGTTGACGTCGCCATAAGACCCTTTGTGGACACCGAGCGTGTTTTGCATCTTCCCGTGGGTGTATGCACATGATGTGTGGGCATTTGGCTGTGTTGCTCTGGAGGTAGGTATGAACACTTTCAAATCACCCTCGCCTCTAATTGTTTGTATGCTAGATTCATATGAGCATGCTCTCCCTTGGGACTTTGGTCACAAAGGGCACCTGGTTGCAATGCAGTGTCAACAACTCAAGGCCAAGGACAGAGGGTGCCCCGCTAAGGAGTTAGAACTGGACCTGAGCCAATATCCCATGGTTTGCCGAGTATGGGATCTAAAAAAAGAATGCTGGCAGATGGTGCCCAAGGATAGACCACCGCTACAAGAATTAGAGGACATTTGGAGGAAATTGCTAGTTGAGTATAATTATGGAAGAGACCGATTATGATTTGTTGCTATTGAATTGACAGGTTGTTCAATAATATTTCTTCTGCACAATCTGGGCGGATGCTATCATGCAACGTTATCCTTCATGCTTGGTCCCATCATACTTGCGATCAAGCAATGTCCATACATACAAGCATATATCAATTCAAACGTGTTTATTATATTATGACATTGCGCCTAGCAAATGAGTACCAGTATTCGAACACTTAACAGTGTGGCTGTATGCTGGAGCTTGCGAAGTCGTACAGCCGGGACTTAGGCGCCAGGTCGCGCAGGAGCTCGTATGTTCACGGATCACGTGGATCGATAGCTCTGCAGTCGACCACGTTAGCCTACGCATCTGCCTCAGCGTCGGGTCTTTATTTTATTGTGTCCCACCCGCCTTCCCTCTGTTCCATCCAATATCCGATTTTTTTCGTCAATATACTCTCAAAACATTCCCGATTCCTGATCTTTCCTCCGTAAGTACACCCGCCCTGCCACACTACATGACAGTCGTCAGCATGGCCACCTGACCCGCGAGTTCCGAACGCGTCTCGGTGCCCCAGACCCCCATCTGCGTGCTACACACGAGATTCCCCAAGCCCTCTGGTCCTTGGCGACTGTATGTACGATTACACACTCTGTCACATATATTCCTTTACTCTTGCACGTATTGCGACGAAGCTACTAGAGCCTAAGTTGGGTTCGCAGTGACTAGATACAGGATCGATTAAACAAGATCAAGAAGTCATGTGAAAGGGGTTCTCCCGACACACATCACACCTACTTGGAACCATCAAGTACATTGCCACTTGGGGGAATTGTGGTCTGCTATTTATTCAACATCATAGAGGTATACGGGCACTACTTAGGCTAGCATGGCTGTCTGACTGCTAGTTGGCTGAGTTGCACGTGAGAAAAAGTACATGTGGTTTACTTTGCTTCTCACTCCGTCATTTCTGATGCAAGAAAAGGTTGGATATATGCGTTTGGCCGCTATGAGACTCCACTATTCTATAAAACTGGAATTCACCATACATTTCTATGATTCGATTTGCTCAGGTGCAAATCCAAAGGCAACCCACGAGCACTCGGAGTCTAACAAATTTGTATCGCATTTTATTATTGCAGGTTATCCCGACATCATTCCAAATTGTCAATGAAAATCGCCTTGACCGTCTTGGCTGCAGCATGTGCACTGGGTCGACAGGTCCTATCACGATGCCAGCACAATTCCATCAACCCCCACAGTTCGTTGCTCAGTTGTGGCGTCCTGTTCGTCGGAGGTCGCGGTGGGCGTCGACCGAGAAATCACTGCTGCCATTACCTGCCCATCCGTCATCAGGTCGCAAAAAGGGAGCTGGCCAGTCAGTATTTCCTGTGATTGGAAAATCGTGAGATGGCTCCCTCAAAGGACCGATTGACTTGCCAGCATGGTCTGACAAGAGTTATTACGAGTTCTAGTATCAATTGATGGGACTCACCATTCCCAACGCGTAAATGTCCGACGTATAAGTCGATTTCGCTTTTACGCCTTCATCTGGGTCAAAGAGCTCCGGCGCCTATCACCGCATTCAGAGATTGCACCTCACGTCATTTATTGACTTGCCATCCATCTGAATGTGCCCTTGACACCCGAAGTGGTAGAGTAGCCAAGCGACTCTTCAGCAAGCCTGGCTAGTCCAAAGTCCACGAGTCGAGCCGTCCCGTCGGCTGCGATGACAATGTTGGCCTGCTCAAGTCAGTTTGGAATTGCGTATTCAACGGCACAATACATACGCCCTTGAGGTCGCCATGCACAATTTTGCACAGATGCAGATACGCCAACCCAGCAGTCACGTCCCGGATCTATGCAAGATTGAGTACCTGGCTCAAGTCCCATCCTCCGTATTGCTCACGAGTTTCAGCCTATCCGCGTTCGGGGCTCTTCGCAGATATTCCCCCACGTTTCCATTCGGCATCCATTCAGAGACCATTCCGATCCCATCATCCAAGATGCATATACCTAGCAGCCCAAGAACATTTGGATGATCCAGTTTGGACCATACTGCGAGCTCCTTGACCGAATTCTGCTTACGGTAAGCGCCAATTCATACGGGTATATGCGAGCACTCACCTTTTCGAGCCTACGAGGATCACTGATAGAAGCAGGTCCGTCAGCCCTCAGAGACTTGATGGCAATCTCTCTGCCATCTTTGCATCGTCCCCGCCAAATGCCGCCAAATGCTCCTCCAGCTGCGGCCCGGACTGGGATCGAACTCTCCTCGATGAACGTACTCATATCCGGCGCGAGGTGTTGCGCATAGGGATACGACGCAATGGTACCTAGTCGGGGCTGTGTGGCGTTAGTCCCGCCCAAATCAAGTAGTAGCAACAAACCCTACCTTTGCAAGAGGAGGAGATGTCGGTCCCCGTAACGACCCTCCACTCCCACTTGCAAAGCTCGACGACTCGGAGAGAGCGGAGGAATGGATGCCGAGCGCCAGTGGTTCCCGGATGATTAAGAACCGTCTTTCGCATTTCTGGGGATCTTGTACAAACTCTCTGAACGACTGGTGCACGATTCGGACCATACTTTCCGAGCCCAAGACTGGCCTGAGACACGATATCGTGGGACCCGCGTCACGGTTCAGAGCACTCGTCAACTCGTCAACGGTCATCGGATTGGGAGTCGTGAGGACCCGATCGAGGGCTTTACGGTAGATGGCAAGGTCGAAACCACGACTCTTTTCTGCTGCAAACAATACGTGCTTGTATAACGCGTCCATCGCGGCTTCGGGACTCGGTCGGTTCTCTAGCGCTAAAAGCTCGTCGAGCGCTTGTTGAGGATTGGCTGAGCAAGCGACGTAGTCTGCGGCGACAGATACCCAGAGGAACAGGCCATTCGCGTGGGCGGCTAGGCTAATCTGCTGTTCGTTCGACGGCCAGATGGTGGGTACCTGCTTGCGCTTGGATCGAGCTATGCGGCTAAACGTGTGTGAGACAAATTTGCTCAAATCTTCCCAATTGTCTTGTCCATAGACATCAAACGTGAGCCGGTGTACCGCAAGACCCCGACCACTGCTGCCGGAGGCTGCATTGAGCCTATTGAATGCGTCACTGATATCTTGCGTCGGCTTGCTCGTGACAAGTATTTTAACGCTGGGCGGTAAAAGCGGGACCTCGTGGATCAATGCGGCAATAAACTCGGCACGGTCAGCTGGTTGGCCGGATTCGTCGAGGGCATCAATAAGGATCAAAGAAGGGCGCTCGGGGGGATAGTGGCATAATGGAGCAGTTATCTGGAGATGGAATGCCTCCGTGTACCCGAGTCCCTTGACGCGAGTGGAGCCCTTTGCGATGTCAGTTGCGATCGGGCTTCCTTTGCGGTTGGCTAGGTCGCGTGCCAAGCTTGGTATCACCCCCAACGTAGTCGCCTGAGACGCAATGTCCCGTTTGAAGAAAAAGGCGCAGAGCAGCTGATGTTCAAGCCCACTCGTATACGCAACATGGCGAGCAACAGCAGATTTCCCGCTCCCGCTAATATCTGCGAGCCACATCACTTTGGAGGAGGAAAGGCTGGGTGACATGAGCCACCTTTGAATGATGCCAAGAACCGTTTCTCGCGTATCGGGTAAACATGCGGCTTCGATTTTGACAGTCGGTGGGATCACATAGAGTACGGGGGTTGACATAACCTATATGAGTCTTGGTTTATAATTAGGTATGATCGGGGGCGATACTTGGCGGCTAGGGCAGGTAGAAGTCAGGTACAAGTGCTTTGGCGCCAGAAGTTCTATCACAAGCATTGTGTTCACTGAATGGACACGTGGGTTATAGAACCGTTTGAGGGACAAAATATAATATTCATACTCTCCACTTGCATATTGCGGGTTCACGGTGCAGAGACAAGGGTAAACCATGAATCCGAAGCTTGTTACAGCCCGTGCACGTGAATGAAACTGAGTGATCGCCAACGGGTTTTGCCACAAATATGACCCAACACGGCAATTCGGTCTTCAACAGGGCGGTTCTGTATGAATATAGCACGAGGCAACTGCCGGTTGAGGAAACGTATTATTCATCTGATGCGCTCGCTTTCACAAAATAAACCACACAACCGACGCTGGACAGTCGTCCTCATAACGAAATTATTGCAGGGCCTTTGTAGCTCATTCCAAGTCGCCATTGTGGATAACCTTCATTTTCTTGCTGATAGAATGCGCATCAGGCCGACTCCCTATCACTGTGCAAATGCAAGGTCGTTAAACCCTACAGCTTTCCACAGAGTTGGAGTGGTAACCGTTCAACTGTGGGTCGCTTTGGCTAGTGGTCGTGTGTGACAGTGTGAATGATCTGTCCGTCGTTCATTGACTCGCGGAATAGTAATACGTTTGACAAGATCTCTTGAAATGACTATAAAAGAAGTTGAGTAGGCTGACATGGTCTATCGTGAATTAGTACCGCTTTGAGTGAGAATAGCTGTTAAACTCATCATTCATAGCGCATACACGTCCGAGGTGACTGCTGGCCTCGCTTCCGGCCCTTCATTGGGATTGTACACCCCCACAGCCGATAATGTTTAGTTTAGACACATTAACACTGGGCGCTCCTGTAACGATGCAGCTGGGTCTGTCCCACTATCAATTCAATTTGGGACAGGGTACACTGCGACTTTATAATAATGTACAGTAACCCAACGTATTCGCTAACTTACCATCCATTTGAATGCTCTGGTGACTCTTCGACCGAACTACCAAGGTCGGTGAGCCGCGCTATCTCATCGGCTGAAGTAGCGACGCCGGCCTACTCGAGTCAGCCAGAAATAATTTTGCCAGGCCTTTGACAAGCTATATGTCGATATGTCAGTGGGTCAACATCCATGTCCCAGTAAGCTCGCAGTTTGGCGTTGATGTAGGTACGACAACCCGGCCGTTACGCGTTCAGTTGTAAGTTATTATTCGACGCAACCTATGATTTCCCAGTTTCATCCTGCCCCCTCCCGTGTCTTCCTGAATGTAATCTCCCATGTTTCCATTGGGTATCCATCCAGTAACCATGGGGTTTTATTCATCCAATGTGCATATATACCGAGTAACCCGAGCACATTAGGGTGGCCCAGCTCACTAGCCATGCCTGCGCTCCCTCGACCGGGTCCTATGAGTGGTAAATGGTACTGTAAGACCTGGACATAATTCTCATTTCTAGTACTTATACATTGCATGCATAGTCTTGCTTATTCCGAGTTGGCACTGCACATAAGTTTCACTTGCTTATCGACGAAAGATGCATCAGGTCTACGCTCTCTATCATCATGCCAACATGAGGTGAGCAAATCCCACATCTGTTTGCAGAGTTGAGGCGCCTGTTCCGTCTGGGACCGCTTTGGCCGATGCCTGTGTATCACTACGGCATTGACCACCTGTGCGTCGTTCATGAATTCGCGAAGTGGTGGTTCATTTGACAATATTTCCTGCCACGACCAAAAAAGGTTCCGTCTGCAAAGGCCATTGGACTCCAAAGTAGCTCCAGAGTACTCAGAGTGCTTAGGTAAACCTTAAATATCCCAGAGTGCCCAGAGTGACTCTAGAGTACTCTGGGAGATAACAGGCAGCGATAAATCGGGAATTTGAAATTCAACTCTACAGCTTACTAAGTAGAACTCAACAAACATACATAGCCTGCTATCTCCCAGAGTACTCTAGAGTCACTCTGGGCACTCTGGGAAATTTAGGTTTACCTAAGCACTCTGAGTACTCTGGAGCTACTCTGGAGGCCAATGGTCTTTGCAGATGCTCAGGGGAATCTCATGTCGGATGAGATAACACGTCAATATGGTCTATCATGAGTTAGTGCAGTATCAATATAAATAGACGTCAAGCTTACCATTGCCAATGCATACACTGCGGCCACATCCGAGGTAAATGTGGATTTCGCTTTCAGCCCTTCGTCAAGATCGAACAGCTCAGGCGCCTAATGATGTTTTGTTCAGTAACACCGACAATACCAGATGCTCATCAACTTGCCATCCACCTGAACGCCCCTTTGACACTTGGGGTCGTCGAATAGCCCTTCGACTCCTCGACCAGTCTGGCTAAACCGAATCGACGAGTCGGGCTGTCCCATCAGCTGAAATAACGGTGTTGGTCTACTCAAACCATGACATCAGTCTAGAGTCAATTATCCTGACTCGGTACTGACAGCTTTGAGGTCGCCGTGTACCTTTGACGAGCTTCAGTCGATTCTGGCACCTGGATCCCAACGAACTCACAATTTTGCATAAGTGTAAATAAGCCAACCTGGCAGTTACGTCTTGAACCTTCATCACCACAGTTAGCCCCAAGTTTTCATTTGACATAATTCATCTCTTACCAGCTTCAGCTGGTCTAGCCCTGGGTTTTTGTGAATGTAATCTCCTAGATTTTCATTGGGCATCCATTCAGATATCATTCCAATCCGTTCATCTAGTACGCATATGCCGAGTAATCCAAGTACATTTAGATGGTCCAATTTAGACCATACCTTGAGCTCCTGAACCAAGTTCTATTCATGAAGGTGAGTATCGCAAAACATGGGTATACTTTTTCTAGCTTCAAGCTCGCTGAACCAGCGACCGAAACTGGCCCATCAGGCCTCAATGACTTTATGGCGATTGCTCTACCGTCTGCATATCATACCGATTTAAACACAACTGTACGATCCACGAGTACGGGAGTTGGCATGGCCGACGCGAGACTGTGATGGCGGTATACTTAGCTATCTATGAGGGGGGTTGGCGGCTTGAGTGTCCAAGTCACGCTCAACAGCTTTTGACGATGGTCGGTTCATATAAAGCATTGGTACGCAATGATTTGATTCGAGTTCAAAATCCCTCCGAGTCAACACTGCCTATAAACAGGACTGAGTAATCGGCCCCTGGTCCCGCTCCAGACCAGATGGCGGTTCTACCTTGCATGGGTATCAGAATCAGATACAAGGTAAGAATCAAATATTATTGGACGGAAGAGTGCATGCTACACGATATTAAGTTCAAAGTTCGTCGTCGTTCTCAGGATAAGGTACTCCAACGGAATCATTTGGTCCCGGACCGCCTTGGCATGACATTCCTCTCAAATCTACCAGTACCTCCTTTGGCTTCCGATTCACCTGGGCGTATAATATCTTGATCATCTCGTAAACAACTTCAGCTTTGGGCCGACGTTCTCTGTCCCGGTGCCAGCACCACTCTATTAGTTCCCAAAGTCGGTCAGTCAGCTGCGGTGCACCCTCTACTGACGGACGTTGTGGTAGATCGCCCTTGATGACCGCAAACATCACCTGAAAGTCATTTCTTAACTCGTTAAAGGGTGGATGACCTGTCAATATTTCCTGGCCACAGATCTGAGGTTAGCGTGAACCGATCTCAGAGGCAAAGCCAACTCGCCAGGATAGTCTGTTACCGAGTGTCAGTGCGGAAAGCAAGGCAGATTGACAATAAATACCATTCCGAGCGCATATACGTCAGAAGCAAATGTTGGTGATGCTTTCAAACCCTCTGCTGGACTAATTAACTCGTGTGCCTAGGAATGCAAGGTTTGGCTGCCACCATCACACGGTAATATAGAGATACCCACCATCCACCTTGTTGTGCCACTCTGAGTGGATGTAGTCGAAACTCCTAAGGATTCTTCTGTGAGCCTGGCGAGACCGAAGTCAACCAGTCGACCTGTGCCATCGGCGGATATGACCACGTTCCCCTGGTGATGGGTTCCAGATCATCACTTGGAGCGGAAGAAGGACCAAATACCCACCCCTTTCAGGTCGCCGTGTACCTACAAAGTGGGACGTCAACGGGTTACGCAGTCAAGTGCTGGCCGGCTTACAATTCCGTTTGAGTGTAGATACGATAATCCTGCAGCAACGTCAAGAATCTGGAGGATGACAAATTAGCAAATTGAGCCCCTAATTGATCTTTGGGAGAAGCATACTAATTTGAGCTTATCAACTTCTGAATGCTTCGCTGTATAGTCGGTGACATTCCCGTTGGGCATCCACTCTGATACCATTCCAATCTCGCCGGCGAATACGCATATACCCAGTAGCCCGAGCACGTTGGGGTGCTTTAGTCTAGACCATACAACGAGTTCTGTCACCGAGCTCTAGACACGGGCGCTTGTTAGCCAAGTAAATGTATATTTCAAGCGGCCCTTGCCTTTTCGAGCTTGTGCCGATTTCGAGCAGCAACGCTTCCATACACTCTGATCGACTTGATAGCAATCTCAGTTCCGTCCGTATAGCGTGCACGCCAGATGTCGCCATACGCGCCACGAGCTGCCGGATGGGGCGAAATCGAGTCGATGTCGATAAGTTCGCTCACGTCTGGTGCCTGATGTTGGGCATGGGGGTACGAGGCAACTGTAGCCAGGCTAGGCTGTGTTCCGTCAGGTTATTCTGTAATCTGGGGGAAGACAATACTTACCAGTGGGAACCCAGGATAAAGGCCGCTTCCAAACGAGCCTTTCCGCTGTGGATTCAATGCTGGAGATCCAACCAGAGCAGGAGGATTGGCATCAATCGATGGGGTCCCCCAAGTGATTAGGAACCGGGATTCGCATTTCTGCGCGTCTCGGACGTACTCTCTGAATGACTGGTGCACAATCCGGACAACAGGCTCACAACTCAATACTGGGCGAAGGCAAACGATGGTAGGGCCGGCGTCTCGGCGTAGGGTGAGATTGATCTCCGTGATAGTGATTGGGTTCGAGGAGGCAAGTACGAGATCCAGAATGTCATGATAAGTAGGAAGGTTAAAGTCTGGTGATTCTTCTGCGGCGCGCAATATATGTTTATACAGTGCATCGATGGCAGCTTCAGGACTAGGTCGACTCTGAAGAGCTAGTAATTTATCCAGGGCTTGTTGCGGGTCGTCAGCACACGCGACATAATCTGCAGCGACTGACACCCAGAGAAATAACCCGTTGGCGTGAGCAACAAGACTCTTGCGCTCGTCGTTCGAGGGCCAGTTCACCGGCAGTTTTATCCCGTTTTCACGCTTCACCCGCGCAACGCGATCAAACGTATACGAGATATACCGGCGCAAGTCCCGTCGGTTCTCCTGTCCGTAAACATCGAATGTGAGACGATATACCTCGTGGTCGTCCTCGTTATCGTTATCGTCCTCGTCGGAAACGGCGACGCTGAGCTTGTTGAACGCGTCATCGATGTCCTGTGCAGGCTTGCTGGTGACCATGAGTTTGACATTATCTGGCAAGAGCGGAATCTCGTGGACCAGGGCGGCAAGAAACTCGGCTCGTTCGGCAGGAGTGCCAGACTCGTCTAGGGCATCGATGAGAATCAAAGCAGGGCCGTCGGGAGGGTGATGGCAGAGCGGGAGGGTGATCTGAGTGTGGAACGCTTCGGTGTACCCGAGTCCGCTAGCATTTTTTGAGCTCTGTGCAACCTCGGATGTGATTGGCCCTCCTGTTCGCGCAATCTCGCGCGCGAGGGTAGAAATCACTCTTGAGGTGCTGGACTGTGGCTCGATGTCTCGCTTGAAGAAGAACGAGCATAGCAACTGGTTCTGAAGCGTGGTAGTATACGCGACGTGGCGGGCAACGGCAGATTTACCGCTACCACTGATATCAGCGAGCCAAAGCACCTTGGACGTGGAGAGGTCGGGCGAGGTGAGCCAGGTCTGGATCGTGGCAAATATGGTTTGTCGGGTTCCTGGGATACATGCTTCCTCGATTTGGAGAGTGGGAGGTACTACGTAGAGATATGGCGGGTCTGACATGACCGATGTCGACAAATGTTATGTTAAGATGATCGACGCAAACACTTGGCAGCTTGGGCTCGTGGCGATTTGAAGATCCATGACGATTACGCGCCCGGCGGAGATGGCCGCGGCAAAGGTGGCAGTTGCAATTACATGTGAATCTCGACGGCTGGCGCTCGGGAAGCGTATTTCGACCGAATGCATGCGATAGGTTTGATGCTGACCTTGCTGTACAGGTTCCATTTCGAGAGGCAAGCACTTTGGGTGGAAATTCCTGCAACCAATAGTATGGGTGACCGAGATGCCGATGACCAAGCCTTGAAAGAATATTCGAACCGCGCCGCTGAAGTCATTGCGAACTTGAGGGTGTTGGAGCTGTATTAGGTTAGCGGATAGAACAATACGCTTGGCAGATGACCAATGCAGAGCGTTGGCAGGTTTCGCCTACAGGCACCACGGAAGTCAGCAGAAGAGCTTGACCATTAATTGAGAATGTTTATTGTCGGCTTCAATGCCCATTTATGGCTCAAACTTACCAGGACTAGGTGCGGGCATAAACTCCGGGCTCGGTGAAAAGGCAGGTGGATCTAGGGTGGGAGAGCCACAAGAAGACTAGATGCAAATCGGCGCGCTTCCATTTGGCAGTCTAGGGCGTATGTAATGATGGTAGAGATTGACATTAGATCCAGGTGGATCGGAGAAAGTGTTTAGCTTTGTTGCCAATCAACATGCATAACCTTGGTAAACGTGGCAAGGACAATTTCTGGCCCTGGAGGTGCGGTGCGTGCGCGGCTGGGTGTCCGAGCGAGGGAGAAGCCGAGAGCGAATTCTTGGGGGAATAAGGGAGGGACGGAATGCAGGTGGAGGTTGAAAATAGCACTGGACGCGATCGTAGATGCACAGTCATAGAATTGGGGTTTGCGAAGAATCACCAAGACTGAAATGGGCTCTAATTGCAGTCGCCTGGCCAGACGAGCTAATCTCAAGCGACTGGAGATTGGCTTTAGTGGCAATGGCGTTGGACGAAACTTCAGCCGAGGTCCTCGGAGCACACTCGGCGGAATTTTTGCCAGTGATCTGCACCAGGGACTGGGCGCAGACCGGGCATTGAACAGAAGCGCTGGGCGACAATCATCGAGTGGGCTGTTTGTGCGTGTATGAGGGAGATCGGACGAGATCGGACCGGTATGAGAGCCAATCAGAAGGACGGGCGGCACGACCACGCCTCAACCCGCCAGGCTCACTGCGGCCCCTCCTCACTGCCGGCGACGACGAGCTCGGTCCTCCGCACAGCGCCCCCACAGCGTCTACTGACGAGCACGTCTGATTGATCCGATCGACTGGTCCGTGCGCGTCCTTCTTGTGCGTGTCTGCAACGCACTCGCCGTGTGGCCGCCATTCATTCGGTCACAACCAGCTCACGATGGACCCAAGTGTTGCATCCCCTCCACCCGACAAGGTGAGTGTTATTCTGGCCGAGAGACATTCTTCTCATTTCTCAGCCTTCCATGGCCGCTTGGTACGACTTTTCATCCAACGACGACGCAACCCGCTCCGACTCGGTTGGCCACTCGGTCGGTCGCAACCAGCACACACCCAATGTCGACTTGTCTGGACTCGGTGGGTTCAGTCCCTCGGCCATGGGCACATTTCCAAGTCCTCCCATCCCGTTCCCCGACTCGGCCAGTCTGCCCCACAACATGCCGTCGTTTCCACCCACCCATCCGCTTGCCATGGCCGACCCAACCCAGGTCCTCCAGCAGCTCACGGCCCAGCGGGCAGCGGCAGCTCTGATGCAAACAAATCTCACGTCTCCCTGGTCAAATCTACAGGCCAATATGCTCTCCAATCCCAAGGCGAAGCCACAGCGCCTCAAGCTCCAAACCGGGTCTTCACCTGCAGGCTCCTCACACACCAGTCGAGTCAATACTCCGAGCCTGCCTTCCAGCCCGTTACGTCTTAACCACCGCGAGATTGAGCATGCCGCATCCACCTCTCGGGCCTCATCCAGTGCCTCACCCGTCGATTTCGCATCCCTCAAATCAAAACGCAAGCCCGGTCTAGAAAAATCAAGCCTAGGTGCGGTCGACTCGAAACTACTGCCCGAGCCAGTCTACCACCCCGATTCGGCTGCAGGCCAGTCGCTCGTGCAAGAGGCAGCGCTCGAAAACTTTGGTCTGGGGATGGGCATGTCTGGCTTTGGAGGAGCAATCATGACCCCCTACGGCCCTGTCTCGTACGAAATGGCCGCCCGCGCCAGTCTTGCAGGCTGGCCCGGCCAGCTTCCACCGGGCTACCCCAGCTTACCCGGCGCAGCACACGCCCCACACATCCGCCCCAGTCTCCCTCCGTCGCTCTGGATGTCCCCCACAAACATGCCCGCACCGCTCGCAAAACCGAGTGCCCGTGCCAGCCGGGCCAATGTCCCTACACCGTCTTCGCGTCAGCCGGCTAACCCCACACCAGGTACTTCGCCTGGTACCCCTACCACTTCTACCTCCACCGCCGCCCTCTCTTCCTTTACTTCTGGCCCTGTATCATCAGCCTCATCCGTCTCTCCTCCCCTTGCAGGTCAATCGTCGCCGCAGGTATCCAAAACCGCTCCCAAGGAGCCGACCGAGGGCCGTCGCTCGCCGTCTCTCTTGTCCGACATCCTCGCCGATAATTTCTTCTCGTCACGTCCAACCGCGATTGGCGTCACCGAGGCTAGCAGTGCTACTGCCCGGAGACCGACTGTTACATTTGCTGCATCGCCCATCGGTAGCCCAAGTGCATTTGGCGACGATCCACCGACACCCAGCGTGATTGGAGGCGATGGCGACTCGGTACGAGGCGAGGACCCGCTGGCGGCGCAGGTCTGGAAGATGTATGCGAAAACCAAAGCCTCGCTCCCTCATCAGCAACGAATGGAGAATCTCACCTGGAGGATGATGGCGATGGCACTGAAAAAGAAACAACAGGCCGAAGTAAATACCAGGGAGGAGCCAGCTCAGGCGCCATCGCAGGCAGTTGCCGCGCCCAAGATCGAGGAGCCCAAGGATCGGGCTCCGACGGATGCGCGAGACAAGGCCAAGGGGCAAGATCAGCCAAAGGAGATCAAAGGCGAGGAGGAACAGCAGCGTGGGCGAAGGCCAGATAAAGGCAAAGCTCGCGTGGTAGTTCAGGGCTTTGCTGCAGAGGAAGGGAGTAATGGTGTGGAACCCGAGTACGTGCTTCTAATCTCAGCCCCTGTTCTCGCGACTATATAATCCCCCGGTCTTGCGGCGACCGTTGCTCTCTCGCCTCATGTCCTCTATTTAACCCTGATTTCGCTCAACGATTGCACCATTCTAGACCCGATGACGCGATGGACTGGAGAGCCCTCTCAAGATCACGATCCCGAATCTCAATGGACTGGCGCGCCGACAGTCGATCCCGCTCTCGCCCCCCTTGGGATGTTCCTCGGCCACGTGGCGAGTGGGACTCGAGCGAGGCTCATTCTCACGCCCTCCTCGCCCAAGGACGATCCCAGGACGCCCTCAACCAGTTTGGCCACCGTAACGAGCACGACGCCATACCCGAGGAAGGACAAGCCTCCTTGAGCAAAAACTCGACGTCGGTTCCCATCCCCATCCCGCCAACCGGCCGTACCTCTCCCTTGCCCACGTATCATCATTCGCTCGGCTACATGCCTCAGTCAATGCCAGTGTACGATCTCGTGCAGGGAGGGTTCGGAGCGGCCATGGGCGAGGGTGGCGGCGAGGGAGACGTGCAGTTTCCTCGACGAGTACGCAAGACAAGTTTCGATCACACTGTTGCCCGGAACGATTTCTCTGCAAATGCCGTGTATGGTGGACGGCATCAGTTTAACGGACGGCCAGTTGCGCCGGGCATCCCGGTGGCGAGTTGTGTTTTCAATCTCCCGTGCCAAGGCTAATGTTTTGATCGTAGCATCCGTCAATGGCTTCCTATGGGGACGCGACACCAGACATTGTACGCTCGCTGGATGAAGCCGTGAGCGGAACGAGCTCGTTTCCTTCGACGCCGTACAGCCATCACGCACCACCTGGCGTGGACAACTTTTTCGATCTACCAACGGGCAGTGACGAAAAGCGGACGGATGATCGGCTCTCAGTCTCGCCCAGTCACACATTGTCACCTGGGCATACAGGGCTCATGGGACTGGGAGGGTTGTCGCTTAGTCGGGGTCTCGCCGGCCTGTCGAACCATGGCCTACCAGCCAACCATTCGCTTGCCTCACCCAACCACGCGCTCTCGGCAGCAGCGAATGCGGCAGTTGCTGAAAGCGAGGCGAGGTACAACGCAGTCACCATGTCCATCGTCAATGCGGGTCTCGACAACGTTGGTCCGGACGGCCCTCTCGATTACCACTACTTTATGAATGCGCTGTATCCGCTCGCCGCCAACAACCTCGAGGGTGGTATCGATGGCTCGATCGGACATCCGCATCTGGACGGATCAGGATCTCACCCTGGCTTGGAAGGATCCATCCCGCACCCGTTCACGCACGTGGACCCCACACAGGTACTCTCGAGCGATCTGGTTGGTGCATACGGGCCTAGTCCCTCGAGTGACGGTTGGGCTGCCGGAGGCTTTACCTCGAGTTCGACTGCCAGTCCTGAGCCCACGCGGCCCATCGCTGCTGGCCAATCCCAAGGCCAGAACAAGGACCGTGAGTCGGCATCGGCGCCTGATTCAGGGCCGAGCAGTGTCAAGGAGGGCAAGTCGATGAATTATCCGCCAATGAAGAAGAACTCCGGGAGAACGCAGGCTGGTGCCAAAGATGGCTCAAGTGGAAACGCAGATGACGATAGCACTCCGACCGTGTGTACAAACTGCCAAACCACTACGACTCCGCTTTGGCGACGCGATCCAGACGGGAATCCTCTGTGTAATGCTTGTGGGCTGTTTTACGTGAGTGTCGAGCCGTCCTTTGGGTTCTGCTGGATAGCTAATCTGTTGCTATGCTGCTAGAAACTGCACGGTGTCACGAGGCCAATGTCGTTGAAGACGGACGTGATCAAAAAGCGGTAAGCTATGTCCGGGTAATGTTAATTTTTTTGTTTAATTTGCCCTTGAAGGAATCGTGCTTCTGGAGGGCCAAGCGGCAATTCGCGCAAACCAACGTTACCCAATAGCGCACCAAGTCAGACAGGTATGTTATCATCACATGTCGCTCTAGAGAAATTCTGATTTCCGTACCAGGCTCACATTCGACGACCGGTAGACCAATTGCCCCTTCGACGCGGTTGACGACTGTGGCCGCCGCAGGCGGCGGCGGAGCCCCTGCCAACTCGACAGCCAACATGGCCATGAAACGTGCGCGGAGGATATCTGTCAATGGCACAACCAGCGGAACCCCTTCGATACCCAACAGGCGTGGTACCATAGAATAACTGTCTCGAACCGTAGAGTGAATGTGCCTTATACTACTAACGATTGGACTGAAACTAAATTTTGTGCTTGTAATACTTATTGTTTTGGGTTCGTGATGGTCTCCTTGAATAGCTCACTTCTACCTCTTGTCCTGTGTTGATTTGCAATGTGAATCGTGTGTAGGCCGAGCCAACTCTACCAGGCACCGTACCGTAAAATGATAGTGATGAACTTGGATCTGTAAACCGCTGGTAGCCCACATGGACAAGATACGGATATATAGTCAGCTGCAATTATAATGCTACAAGACACTGAGCCAACCACAAGACTCAGAAAGAGCCAACACAAACGTTTTACATGTCGAGTACAAATGCTATTTGCAGCATATGCCAGAGTTGTGATAGATGCCTAGAATCAACGTCTGGCTTTCTCATCATGTGTGTGAGATTCCCATATAAGGCAATTCTCACTTCGTCTTCATAGTAGACAATGTCGGAAAAATAATTAAGTTGAAATACTGATGTGTGCAACAGATTGAAAGGTAGCTAGATTATATTTATGAGTTATGATATTTTCTCCAGATAGCATCCATAAGGAAACGGTGGGGTTATTAGCGTTCCAATCGACGGCGCTTACGAGACCCCGTGATCTACCACTTAGCTTCTGCTTGACTGTTGGTCAACAACACAAGTCCGTCAAAACAGAACCGAATCACTCCAAATAAAATATAGGATTGTGCGATACACTGTTAGCTCTCATTTGCATGTATTTAAAAGTCAACCGGTATAGTGCTTCATGAGATACAACGTAAACTAGATGTTGCTACAAGCACTTACTGTTACAGTTGCTATCTTTCCCACTCTTCCAAGCTTAAGAGGATTGGATGAGGTGGAAGGAATCAAGGTAGCTGGGTAACAAGTAGTGGGGTTTGTAGTAATCTATTGTATACTATATACTAAGCAATGGGAAGTAGGTGTAGCCAAGAATACAGAAAGATACTATGTAACTACAAGTATTCCCTACATTCCAGTGCACAGTGCATCTAAACCAGTTGCACACACTTAGATAGCTAACAAGCTAGATACAGTGTGCTGCAAGTGGTGTTGACTTAAGACCAAAGGTTTGGTGGACCTTGTAGAAATAGTATGTACATTGTACATAGATTGTGTATAGAAAACAGTAAAGACAGATGGGAGAAAACAAAATGAAAATGCTACCATACAGAGGGCATGCAAGTGCTCCTTTTATACCCTAAGTATGACTGAGTCATTTGGTAGGCTCACATGCGCATACACTAACACACAATAATATTGCAACACATGACTGCCAACCAGCAACAATGCAGCAGCACACAACTTAGCAAGTTTCATGAGTCAATACAATAGTAGAACCTGTAGTTTATTGCATTTTGAGTTACTTAGCAAAGTTTGAGCAAAAGTCATTGGCTTTCCATTGAGAAACAGCAAGGTAGTTATTTTGATGTTGCAATAATTTTGCCAATTTGCAATCACAATTGCCCTGCACCCAAACCATCCACTTGGAACACAAGATATTCATAGTAATCAATTCATCAATCCTTTGTGGCATTGAATCATACAATTTGTCAATGAAACTCATTGGGATGTTGTCCCACTCCTCCTGAAGAGCCTCCTACATCTGGTCAGCATTCCAGTGCAAACAATCACACTTGCATACCTGACAGTCCAAGTAGTTCCAGACATTCTCAATAATGCTCATATCAGGGCTATTGGCAGGCCACAGGAGCAAGGAGAACCTGTTATCAGCCAACCAGTTCTTAGTGTGCTTTGCTGTGTGCTTTGGGTTGTTGTTGTGCTGGAATAAGAGATTGTCCCAGGACTGGTTATGGTTGGTAAGGGTCCCAATCAGTGCCTTGTCAAGTATCTTGGTGCAAACAGAATATGTTGTCTGTCCATGGACATGACAAAGATGCCTGAGGCTGAAGGGGGTAACACAACCCCAGATCATCACACTCCCCCCACCATGTTTGACAACCTTGTCTGTGTAGCATGGATGGAGCTTGAGCCCAGGCTTATGCCAACACCAATGCTGCCCATCTGACACAAAAATCTTGAATTTTGACTGGTTGGAAATGAGGACCCAGCACCAGTCATGTGCCATCCAAGCTGCATGGTCTTTAGCCCATGCCAAACACACAACACAGTGTTGATAGGAGAGATAGGGAACCCCATCATGCTTATAAGAATATAAGCCAAGCTTGTGGAGGCAGTGCTGCACCATTGTGGAAGACCCTTCAGGAAAAGGCTCCCACTGAATGTTTGCAGCAGTGGGAACCTTGATCCAAGCTGCCTGAAGTGTGGCAAAACAGGCATTGGCTGGCTTTGATCTGCATGGGCAACCAGCCTTGGCATTAAGAGAGTTTAAATTGCAGGTTCACTAGTAGCAGTGGAAAGTACAAGTGATAGTGGAGGGGTGAATACTGAGCTGAGCAGTTATCTTGTAAACCGTGACACCATGCTCCTGAAGGGCAACAATTTGGGCACAAAGTTCAGGGGATAAGTGACAAGCCATGAGGGAAGTACGAGTGTGCAAAAGAAATGGAGAAATCACCCACCTTTTGAAGAGAACAAGGCAATGTTGGTGGAGGGGGTGTGTTGCAACCCAACACTATGATGGTTGCTGACTGTAACTGTATGTGCACAAGTCAAGACTTAAGGAGACTTGGCACCCAAAGAACTGTGAACTGTGGACTGTGAACGGCACTAAGACCTGAGGATCCAAGGTAACCCTGAGGGAAACCCAGTGAATGACTGTTTGTTGGGGAAAAAGACAAGGCAAAACAAGATGGGGATACCATGCTTGTTGTTGCCTCATTATATATTCAGAAAAAGGCATGAGTCACACTCATGCCAAGAAACAAGTCATACAAACTATCCAATCAGAAAGCTCTATGAGTCATGTCCTACAAAGGAACATGACTTGCCAAGAAAGGAAGTTGCAAGACAAAAGAGAACAGAAGCAGCTTAAGGCTGTGCAAGCACAAGGCAAACAGACACAAAGGAAACATACACAAAGGAAAGAGGAAAAAAGGAGACACAAGACAAGCAGCCATGTCGTAAGCTTCTTCTTGGTGGCTATGAGACAAGCCGTGATGGAGAGTGGACGGCACTAAGACCTAAGTGACCTCTTGAACCGCAACACACTTAAGTGTCTGTAGGTTCTTGAGGGTAGGGGTGGTTCTAAGTGTCACTCAAAGGGGATGTTTGACAAGACAAAACAAGCTGGGGTTACCAGGCTTGTTGGTCCTCTATATATATTCAGAAAGCGGCCGAGTCATACAAGGTGCAGCCACACAAGTCATACATAAGAGCCAGTCAGGAGTGTCCATGTGAGTCATGCTGTATGAACAGACATGACTTGTACAACGCACAGCCGCGTTACACAATGTGACAGAATAACCACAAGAAGGTGGCAATGCAGCACAGGAAAAGACAAACAAAGTAAGAACAGGGCGGCAGACAACAAGGACAGGTGGGCAAGGCACAAGACAAGTCCAATGGAGTGAGCTGGCTCACGACATTACTCCCCCTCAGGAGTCCATCTAGGGGACCTGGATGGGCTTCATTGGATCTCGCAATCCTTGCCCTTGGCAAGCATGTGCTCTTCCAGGCCCTCATCCTCTTTGATGGTTAAGTCAATTGGGTTGAACACAGTGTTACCTGGTTTGTCTGAGAACTTTTCCCACTCCTCCCATGTCTCCTCCTTTGTCCAGTCGGCCTTGGACCAGTCCAGAACCCTCTTCTGAGCCTCCACAAAATTCTCGTCCCATTGTTGCACGTCCAGCTCTGCTTCCTTCCACACTGACACATCTGTGTCCTCCCACTTCCACCAGTTTGGGGCCCACTCGAACTTTTCCTTCTGGTATCTCCCCCTTTCCATCTTCCAGTTGCTCAAGTCCCTCTCGTAGGTGGCATCCCAGGCGTTGTTCCACCTAGGTCGGAGTGTCGGTTGTCTCCCATTGTATCCTGGTACCCACTTGCTCAAGTATGCCCGTTCTTGTCCCCATTCAATGACTCCAAGCATATGGGTGGAAAGGAGGATGACCTCCAAGACCTGGAACGCAGCGCATCCTCAACAAACAAAGATGTCCTTTTGTAGGAGTTGCATGTGTGTCAGCCATTTTTTTCTGACCCACTGGAACTCCCCCAAGTCCGAGTGTAGTATGTCATCCAACGCCCTAAAGTGCATTCTGCCGGAGCTCTGTTGCGCCCTCTTGAAGACGTAGAGGGCGGCTCCAGCATTGAGGATCCTTGCTGTGGCAAAGGCAGGTGCTTCAAGGACGCGGGTGAGGTTGTTGGCAATGGTGGCACGGGTAACGGCAGGCATGGTGGAGAGCAGAAAAGGTTTAAAGCATAGAGTTGAGAGTTTGTTCTGGAGTAGTTGCAAGTTTTGCAGATGTCACTACCCATTGCGGCTTCTCTGCCTTTTATCTTTCCTGGAATGTAGTTAGATGGTGTGGGAGCTTTGGGGTGTTGACATAGAAAGTCCTTGATGATCTTGGATAGATGTCCAAAATCATCTGCCTTCTGTTCCGTGTCTTCTTTGTCTCCATAACCTTTCCATCTGACCCTGTAAAAAAGACCATCCTTTGTCTCCTTCCAGTCCAGAATCTTTTCTACTTCATATTCTTCTTCCCCTTCTTCAGTAATGATTGGCGGGGGTCGGGGTTGGTTTTGCTTGAACTCTGTGTCTTCTATGTAAGGGCTGAGCAAGTCGATGTGGAAGACAGGGTGCACCCTCATTGTTGCTGGCAAAGTGAGCTCATAAGCATGTGATCCTATTTTTTGCTTCACAACAAATGGTCCATGCTTCTTATTATCCAGTTTCTTTGAGGGTCTTTTTGTTTGGATGTTTCTTCCCAACAGCCATACTAGATCTCCTTCCTGGTACTTGTTTTTTGGTTCTTCTTCCGGGAGCCTTTGGTTTTCCATTGATGCA
Source organism: Ceratobasidium sp. AG-K (assembly GCA_037039685.1). Taxonomy (NCBI): domain Eukaryota; kingdom Fungi; phylum Basidiomycota; class Agaricomycetes; order Cantharellales; family Ceratobasidiaceae; genus Ceratobasidium; species Ceratobasidium sp. AG-K. The sequence goes on along the minus strand of JAWNGF010000007.1, from coordinate 72,822 downwards.
ATCACTTTGTCATGGATGCTATGCCATTTTTCTGTAATGGTGTTTGCTTCAGGAACCGTCGTTTCTTCTGATGAGATGTTCCACAGTGGTTCCCTGCCATAGACTATTGCAAAAGGGGAACTACCCGTTACACGGTGCTTCTGCAGATTATAACTGAATTCTGCAATTGGTAACAAGTCCGCCCAATCGTCTTGTTGGTAGTTGACAAAGGATTGCAGCCAGCCTTCCATCCATTGATTGATTCTCTCTGTCACTCCATCTGTCTGGGGGTGGTAGGCAGTGCTGAAACTTGGGCTAGTTCCAATTCTCTTGTAAATGGCCTTCATAAGTCTTGAATTGAAAGTAGTTCCTTGGTCTGAGATCGTGCTTTTTGGAAAGCCATGTAGTTTCCAGACATTTGTGACAAAAAGATTTGCCAGCTTGCTTGCTGTGTGCAATTCCTTGCAGGGTATGAAATGCGCCATTCTTGAGAACCGGTCCACCACTACCATGATGCTGTCTGACCCTCTGGACTTTGGCAATTTTACTACAAAGTCAAATGCTATGTCTTCCCAGGGACCTTTTGGAATTTCTAGAGGTTTGATTGGTACTATTGACTTTGTTCCCCTTGTTTGTTGGCAGGTCTTGCAGGATTCCACGTATCTGTTTATGCTCTGCTTCATCCCTGGCCAGAAGTATCTTCTTGATATTAGTTCCAACGTTCTGGCTTGTCCCTGATGACCTGCAATTCTTGAGTCATGGTGTAGCTGCATGATGGACAGTCTGGCCTCCTTATCTTCTGGGACATAAATTTTCCCTTTGTACCATATTAGTCCCTCCTTGAAGTTGTAATCCCTTGCGCTATGTTGTAGGGTTCTTGGTAACATTTCCCTTGATTTGCAGATTTCCTTGATTCTTGCTAGTCCTTCATCAGTTTCTTGTGCTTCCTTGATAGTTGCCATAATGTCTGTGTCAATCTGCCCCATAAATCCTTTAAATTTTTCAGCGGATATCATGATTTGTTCCGGTGTGGGGATATCCTTGTGGTCAGATTGTCTTGACAACAGGTCCGGTTTAGACAAAAGGATTCCAGGACGGTATATGATATCAAAGTTGTAGGAAGCTAGTAGTTGATGCCATCTTGCGTGTCGACGGTTGAACATTCTTGCTTCCTTCCAGAACTGTAGATTCCTGTGATCAGTGTAGATAGTGATTGGATCCTTTGTTCCCTCAAGGTATAACCTCCAATGTGTCAATGATTCTATGATTGCCATAAGTTCCTTGTCATGGACGTCGTAGTTGAGCTGGGCCTCATTGAAGGATTTCGACAGGAATGCTATAGGGTGTAGGTAGCCATTGTCTTGCCTTTGAGACAGAATTGCCCCCATTGCTACTCCGCTAGCATCTGTTTCCAGGAAAAAGGGTTTCTCAGGGTCAGGATGGCGTAGTGTGGGCTCCTTGCTAATTTCTGTTTTCAGGGCATTGAAGGCCTCCTGTTGATTGCTTTCCCATTTCCACTTGTTATCCTTTCTTGTCAGGGTTGTCAAGGGTTTTGCTAAACGGCTAAAGTTTGGTACAAATCTTTGGTAGAAGTTTGCAAATCCTAGGAACGCCTGAACTTGCTTGACTGTTTTTGGTTCCTTCCATTCCTTTATTGCCTTGACCTTCTCCTCCTCCATAGAGATGCCAGAATCACTAATTCCAAGTCCGGTATATGTAAGTTTGGTGACAAAGAATTCGCATTTCGGGAGCTTTGCAAATAGGTTTTCATCCAGTAAGATCTTCAGCACCTTCCTGAGATCTATAGTATGTTGGCTTCTGTTCTTAGAGAAGACTAGGATGTTGTCAATGTATACAATGACACATATGTCAATAAGGTCGTGGAAGATGTGGTTCATGTATCTTTGGAATATGGCAGGTGCATTTTTTAGTCCAAATGGCATGACAATGTATTCAAACAGGCCTTCTTTGGTTCTGAAAGCTGTCTTCCATTTGTCTCCTTCCCTAATTCTGATATTGTTGAAACCCATCCGCAGATCGATTTTGGAGAAGATTTTTGCATCCTTGATTTTATCCAGAAGATCTTCCATTAAAGGCATTGGAAACCTGTTGTCCCTTGTAATGGCGTTCACTCCTCTGAGGTCCTGAACAAGCCATAATTGTTGCACTGCTTCTGGATTCTTTGGATCAATAGGTTTTTTGACACAGAAACAAGGTGATGCAATGGGGGATTTGCTAGGTCGAATTTTCCCGGCGGCGATTTCCTAATCCAAGTATTCCCTTAGTGCAATTGATTTGGCCAGTGAGAGCGGGATAGGTCTGGCCGGTTTTGGAAGTTCAGCCCCTTCCTTGAAGTTGATGGCGCAGTCGTATGGGCAATGATCCAGAATTCTCTTGAACTTTTCTTCACTAAATACGTCAGCAAATTCTTTGAATTCTTCTGGTAGGTCATCTATTGAGGCTGTCCTTGCCTGTATGGGTTCTGGTCGCCATGATATGTGCTTTGTTTTCCAGTCAATATTGGGGTTTGCTTCTTCTAACCACTCAAGTCCTAAAATGAGCTTGGTTTCTCCAGTAGGCATAGCGAAAAAGATTTGTTTGAAGGGTTTTCCTTCTATGTCCAGTACAAGCTTGGCTTTGAAGCATATTTGGTGTGAGAGTTCTTTTCCCTGGATGCCAATTACTTTTTGTGGAGAGGGAAGCTCAATGAGAGGAATGTTGTTGGAGCAGGCCCAAGAGATGTCCATGAAGTTCTTAGAAGCTCCTGAATCAATGAGAGTAGGGACTGGTTCTGTGATTCCGGCGATGTTTGTGTAAACAATGGTTGATTTGTTTGTTGCTCTAAAGTACATTGTTTCCATTGCCAGTTCTTTGGTCTCTCCACACACAGTTAGAGGGAGAGCCCTTCTTTTCCCGAATCTTCTGTGATTGTAGCTTCTCTTCCTTTTATGCTGGGCTCAGTTGTTATCCACTCCTTGGATGAGCATTTGAGCAAACAGTGACCTTCTTGACCGCACTTCAGACATTGGTTTGATGCTATTCTTGCCTTGTATACTTTGTCTGGAAGCCGTTTTGTAGAGGCTTGCCCAGTGGTGGTTGCTTGGGGTGTTTTCTTTCTGGTGGATGCCTTGATCTGTTGCAATTTCTGGTCGATGGAGATTGCAAGAGTGATCCATTGGTTAAGATTAAGGTGCCTTTCAGTTCCATCTTTGTTGATAAGGGAAAGTTCAAATTGTGCCAATTTTGTTTTGATTTCCAGCTTGAGTCCTTCCTTGAATTGGTTGATAAGGGCTTCTTCCCCCCAATTCACATCTACCATGTGGAATCTGAATTCTGTTGCATAGTTTGCTACTGAATTGATTTGTTTGCTTTTCCGGATATCGGCCTCCGCCTTGGCCTTCTTGTTAGGGTCGCTAAATTGCTCCATGAAGTGTGATTTGAATGTTTCCCAAGACCCTAGGTTTGGGTCTGGAACTCCATTGTTCATAGACCATAGTAGGACCTGAGCCCAATGTGTAGCAGATCTGTTGTCCGATTTGAAGTTGGCTAGTGCTTCTCTAATTCGTTCTTGTCCCGAGCTGTACTTGTCGCCCAACCTGACAAAGTAGCTTTCCATTTGGGTGATGAACATTTCTGCTCCTTCTCCTTTCTTCCTGTCGAAAGCTTCTGGTCTAGTTACTTTTGGACGTCTGGCTTCCCTTCTGTTGTCAGGGTTTTCAGAAAGCTGACGTATGCTCTGTTCTAATTCATCGAGTCTGGTAGATTCTGCTTCAGGGTGGGGGGGTGATATGGCATGAAGGGATGCTCCGTCCATCTGTTTGCGGATGTTATTGATTGCATTGATAGCAATCCTCCCGTCTCCCCTTAATCCTTCTAGTCCTTGGGTGACTGCTTTGTTCCAGGCTAATTGTGCCTGTCTTGTGGTGTTAAGATCTTCCTGTACATTGTTTACTAGTCCTTGTGTGTTCGTGACTTCATTTCTTAAGCAGATTACATCTTGCCCAACCAGGAAGCTGTTGTGTTCACTGTTTTGTGCAGCGGTAAGGATATCTGTCAGGGTTCCTTGTAAGTTGTTGGGGGAATCATTGAAGATTTGTTGGTTGTTAGCCAACACTTGAGTGGATTGTTCTAATCTGTTGAGTCTTCTATTGATTGTTATCCTCATTCCATCAATAATCCTTAGTAGTGCATTGTGTCTTCCGAGGTGAAGATTGTCAAGGTTGTCAAGGTTGCTAATCACAGTTCTTCCGTTGGAGCTAGAACTTGAGCTGGGAACCCTAGGGGGGTCTTGTCTTTCCATTGCTATTGGTTGCTGGGAATACCCCTGTGGTATGTATGGCGGCGCTGGGTTAACTGGAGTCACGGCCTGAGAACTTATTGGGATTGGGCCGGCATTGGTGATGGTTCCACCAATCTGTGGTACTTGAGCAGCAAGGGGAATGTGTGGTGTGGGTGGCGGCCTGATAGGAACAAGGGATACGCCCCCGTGAGCTTCAGGTTGGGGGGAGAAAAACTGTCTTCTGGCCCCCATAGGCCATAGTGGACATGATGGACCTGGGCTTGCATTTGAGATTGGGATCCAAATTGTGAGCAGTGTGGGGTCATCGGTAATATCTCCTGGTTCCCTAGCAACTATGGTAGGTTCTTCCTGAACGACTGAAATATTCTCCGTGTTGAATGTTCCAGGCATAGAAGCTTGGCTTTGTGGGCGGGACCTTGCTGGTCCTCCGGCCCGAGCTTGTGCAATATCATGTTTGTTAAGGGAACTTGTAGGTCTCAACACCCTACTTGGTCCTCTCCTTGTTGATAATGGTGTTGTGAGGCAAAACCCCGCATCCTCCTGAATGGACATGGTTGTTAAGCTTGTTTTGTAATGTCGTAAGCTTCTTCTTGGTGGCTATGAGACAAGCCGCAATGGAGAGTGGATGGCACTAAGACCTAAGTGACCTCTTGAACCGCAACACACTTAAGTGTCTGTAGGTTCTTGAGGGTAGGGGTGGTTCTAAGTGTCACTCAAAGGGGATGTTTGACAAGACAAAACAAGCTGGGGTTACCAGGCTTGTTGGTCCTTTATATATATTCAGAAAGCAGCCGAGTCATACAAGGCGCAGCCACACAAGTCATACAAAACAGCCAGTCAGGAGTGTCCATGTGAGTCATGCTGTATGAACAGACATGACTTGTACAACGCACAGCCGCGTTACACAATGTAACAGAATAACCACAAGAAGGTGGCAACGCGGCACAGGAAAAGACAAACAAAGTAAGAACAGGGCGGCAGACAACAAGGACAGGCGGGTGCGGCACAAGACAAGTCCGATGGAGTGAGCTGGCTCACGACAAGCCAGAAGGCAAAGTCCATTGGAGGGGCCTTGGGTCACAACAGGGTGGCAGCCAATTTCATAATCAGCATCATTATTGCAACACAAAAGTATTATTGTCCAGATATCTTGATGTCACTCATTCAGAATTGTATGGTTTCTTTGACTATTGTTCTGCTAATGCTAATCTAGAACTTTCTTAATGTACCAACTCACAACACTTGCAAAGTTGTGTGCTGCCATGTTGTTGACCATTGGTGGTCACGTGCTGCAAGACTATTGCACAGTAGTGTATACCACAGATTTGAATGGGTAAGCAGAGGTGTTGGCTGATCTTTCCACATGGCAGTTGGGGGTCCAGAACAAGTAGTCTGCCGTCTTGGTATTGTCAGATATGGCTACATGTGCTTGTCCACCACCATTTCCATTCTACTATTTGCCTGGTTAGTTACATTTCCAGTGGACGTCGTACACACTTGTATATGGATGAGTACATTACCATCAACTTCTAAGTGTATGTTGGACAATGCTTTTTGGGGAGACTGGAGCCATTTAGGATACACAGGGTAAGCTGTACCTACATCTAAGTCTATAGTTGCTTCCCCTTGTCATCCTGTTGGTTAGTCTCCTTGACTGTAATGTCTTTGTCAGGAATCAACTTTGTTTGGTTGACATATGCAAATAGCTCAAGGTCCATAAGGATACCTTACATCTGCACATGCCAGAAATTATAGTTCTTGGTCCTTTCCAAGGGTGGTATGCAATGCAAGCCACCAGCTGCACTGCTCATGTTTGTATTGACCATGATACATAAATATATACTGAAGGTTGATACTATTCATTACTTGGTATATTAAGCGATTCAGGCAGGGCTCATAACCTGTAGAAATAATATATACATTGCATGTAGATTGTGTATGGAAAACAGTAGAGACAGATGAGAGAAAACAAAACAAAAACACCACTGTACAGAGGGCATGCAAGTACTTCTTTTATATCCCAAGTACAACTGAGTCATTTGGTAGGCTTACATGCACATATACAGCAGATTTGGATGGGTAAGAAGCTGAACTTGACTCAATTACATTCTAGCACATTCTACTAGATACAAGAACTTTCTACAGACCTCACTTGCATGCTGCTATGAGAGTGGGCTACCTGGTAGAGAATTGGGACTTACCCAACTAACTAGTGAGTGGCATTAAAGGTTAGACCTCCTTAGGTGCAACAATTGCTTGTTAGCACAAGTATAAGAGTGAGGCAAAAGGAATAGATTGAGCAATGAGCTAGAGACACCAGAGAGTATGTGAATACAGTGGTAAGAGTAAAAGGTAGGTAAAAGGCAGGGCAAAAGAAGAGTGTCTTAACAATGGCCTTGGAGGCTGGCCTTATATACATGAGAACAAGGCTATACATAATACTGCACACTGGGGGCACAGTGACCATGCTTACTGTGGACTGTGGGCACAGTTGCTGTGCATTGCTGCACAACTATGAGCACAGTCAGCTTTGTAGTACTGTGTAAAGGTCTAGGCCTGACTGTGGGCACAGTTAAGGCTATGCAATGACCTGTCTAGCGGCTAGCCAGAATGTTTGGAGGGGCAGGCAGAGGTGGTATGAATATGTACGGCACATATATGGTGCATATATACACAATAAGCCTATGACACACTAAGTCCATAGTCAGTGCTTAGTTCAACTGGTGCATATAGTTGGTGATACATCACACTTACAGGTATGAATGATCTACATGAAACAGCTATGGACTCTCTGCCTTGGGGCAAACAAATGCTGGTCAATACACTGGCATGCCTGACCCAGCTGAAATCAAGGTTGGCCAGGTTCAAGGGACTGTTGAGCTTAGTCCACCCTCAGATTGTAGTTTGGGGAGGCAGGGTTGGGTGGAGTTAGGGAAAACCCAGGCAAGGCATCATCATAGTAAACAAGCACTTATTAGCCCTGGTGATTGGTAGGGATCTGGAGTCCATAAGGTGTCTGCTTTGCCATCAGTATGAGCATGATTGGTAGGGTATGGTCCTGTGTGCATGGTAATGGCTAGTATGATCCTAAAACTTGTTTGGTCATCATCAGTTGCCCACTTGTCATATGCCTAGTGTTGAATTGGTTGCTTCACTAAGTCAAACCTAGGTCAAGCCCAACTGGGCTTGCAGTGCCCAATCTGAGAATTGTGCCTAGCTGGCTCTAGCAATTAGGTTTGACAGCAGTATGCCAATGGGTTTTGGCCTGTATGTTGCTTTTGACCCAGCAAGGGCTTGCTAGCTAGAATCTAGCTGGGCAACCCAGGTCCAACCTAGCTCTGCAGGTGGCTATCTAGCAGCTGGGGTTGGTTTATTTTGGACCTGTGATACATGATATTAACTCATGTGGCACCTGGTTGGACCTGGATCTCATATTCACAAGATCTCAGGCTGAATTCTGTGAATGGGTTGTTCATGGCTGCTGCTTGGTCCATACTAGTAATATGGTCAAATAATGAAATATATGTGCATGAGGACTAAACCTGTAGCAGCAATAACAATCAAAACAGGATAACAGAACCAAAATCAAAGAAACAACAGTAGGGTGATTCTCCTGTGTCACAACCTGCTCAGGGAAGGGATGTTTGAGACTAAGGAGTGGCTCTAAGGCTTGAAAATCAGTGAGAGGCTCCAAAAGATGTTGGATAACATCCTCAGGGCAAAATAGAGTGGGTAAATGACAAGGTAAACTGTCCTTGGGGTTCCAGGACAATTCCCCTTGCAACTTTAATAGCAAGCAAACCAAAGAAGCACTATCTACATGGGGGAAGCACAGCAAGCCCCAATGGAGCAGGATCAGAACATTAGAAGAAGAAGTGCATGTAGCACATGGAGATCTAAGTGCAGCAGCATAGGAAAATCAGAGAACAGAGGCAACATGCTGATCAGTCATGTGTGCAAACAAGTCAGCAAGGGAAGTCACAACAAAGGAGCAGCAATCAAAACAAAGTGCATGGCAGAGGATAAGCACAACAAAGAGGGAGAATAACAAACAAAGCACTGAAGTACAATGCATGTACCATTGTCAGGAGCATGGCTCATGACATTGCCCCCCCCCCTAAAATGGGCCATTGGTGGAGTCACTGGACCATTGACACTGGGCCCACCCACTTGGAAATTGCTGCCCCAATCTGCAGCAACAGGAGGCTCTGGAAACCATCCACAACTAGCCACAGCCTCATTTGGGAGCGGTTCAGGCTCCCTGTATTGGAGAAGGGGTGGTTTGGGCTCTGGGTCTTCTCTCAGCACAAGATGATCAAGGGAAACATGCAATTCCTAGTTGTTTCCAATGTACAAGTGGTCTAGATACTTGGATAGGGAAACCCTGACCTCTAGTGGGCAGTTCTTGAAGCAACACCAAGCAATAACCTCAATGAACTTGCAGAAATCACATGCAATGAAGTGATGCCATCAATAGAAGGGACCACTGCACAGGGAAGTAGGATTGTCACTGCTGAGGTAGTACAGGTAGCCATAGTGCACATGGTAGAGAAAATTGGGCCCCTTGCACAGGCAGGCACACTTGGTGGCAGGAGGGATGAGCATAAAGCAAAGGTAGGGAATGCCTGAGTCCAGTTTGGACTTGAAGCCCTCTGGCATATGGTGCAGATAGGGGTCCAGGATTCCCCAGCTGTTGTAGGGGGTGTTGTTGTGGGGAAAATGAATGGGCATGATGGACAGCAGAGTAGGTGTGTTTTGGGAGCTTGGGGAGTGTGAGGGAGGCAAGGGACACAAGAATGCAGGTTTTGGAGGTGTTGGACCTGTGTTTGCCAGCTGCCTTTTCATCCTGAGGCAGTATGTGTCACAATCTTTCTGTTTCCCTCTGTTTGCCTTGTGTTTGGTCTTGTTGTGCTTGACTTGCCCTTATACATGCCTCTTATGTTAGCCATTACTGTGGGACCTGCCTGCCTGGCCTGTTCCCTTCTCTCCTTGGTGTCCATGGACTTAACCTGTCTCCTTTGTTCTTTCCTTGCTTCTCTTGGACTCTTGCTTTCTCTCCTTTTGTTGCAACTTTCTATTGTACATAGCCACAGTAGATAGTAGATATACCAGCAACACAAGTCTTGCACCCACAACACTTGCTCTCTTGTTGATTTCCCCATCCACTTGAGTGACTGCTTAGCTTAGGGCTAAGAGCCACTCATTGACCTTTGTCAGGGTCCCAACCACTATCCTTATCCACTGACCAACCCTTGGCATCATCAGGTCTGACTAGGGTTGTGACACTAGAACAAGTCTTCTTGCCTTTGTTGCAGATACAGCCTTTGTTGCTGTGGGAACCAGAGTTATCACCAGGGTCTCTCTGAGTATTGCACACCCTTCACCGTTGAACTGTGAACACCCCCATCTCTCCTCTGCATCATTTACATGTTGAGGCAATCTGCAGCTTGCACTCACTAGCCTGTTGACACCATCCCCTATCCTCTGATATCACTGAGCCATTGCCACCTAATCAGGAAGCACTGCTCACATATTCTATTGGAACCAGGACCTCAGATACCTTTGCACTGAACCCACTGTCAACTAGGTTCCCCCACCATTACATCTCTACCTGGGGAGCAATTTCTCTCCTCATCAAAGCTACTAGCTGAATAAGGTTGAAGTACACCTGGAAGTGCAGTTATTCTAGAACCCAACTTACAACCCAGGAAGAGCAAGTGCTGGATCCACTGGGTTGGAGAGGTCCTTCCAACAAACATTCTCCCTGAACCCACCACCCGCCTCACCAGAATTATCCTTATGTAATGCATGTTGTTCTACTCCTCCTGCCCCAACCAACCCAGAAGGAGATACCCCAATCCAGCCACCAGAGCCTCCATATACAACATCTAATGCTGAATCACAACTACCATCCAGAATGGTGGAAAGCTATACTGGAGAAGCATGGTCAGAGACAACAATTGAAGGTGAATCAAAAGAAGACATGATGATCCATCTCCTCAAAGAAACCAGTCACCAAACAGGACTAATTGGAAACAGGGTGGAAAGGATTGAGCAATGGATCCGATATAACTGGGACAATGGCAACTTCTGCATTGCCAAGCTCAATGAGGTCATAGATCACAACAATGGACTATATGGATAACTCCAGGAACAAAACAGATCCATCAAGGACTGCATACAAGCCAATGGTGTTATTACCAACCCACAAACATTCCAACCCCTGCTACTACCACAACAACTTGCATCCTTAATTTAGGAACAAGCCAACTAGGGTTACCACTAGGGCCAGGACAGAGCCAACAAGGGCTCAGGGGCTAAATGATGCAATGTGCACCCTCAGGACCCACAGACACAAACCAAAGGCCACCAGTATTTCTGTTGGAAGATCATGCAAAATATCAGCTGCAGCCAAACCCATGGAATTCAAGGGCAAAAGGGGTGCCAAAGCCAGTGACTTTCTATACACCTGTGCAAACTACATTGCTGATTCCCAATATGCAACAGCCACAGATGAGTGCAAAGTGAGATTCATCATTTCCTATTTATGAAAGGATGTGATTGATTGGATTAGGCCATTCCAGGACCTACACATGGCAGGAACACCTCAAGCAACCTTCTCAGACATGAATGTGTTCCAACAAGAGTGGGAATTGGCTTTTGGAGAAATAGAACAGGTCAAAGTCTACTGCCAAAAATACAAAGCCTTAGCACAAAAAAAAACAGTGGTCCAATACATCACAGAATTTAGGATGCTATCTGCCCCTTTGGGATACAACAAACCTTGAAGGACAATTTTTATGCAAGACTCAAGGACATTATCAAGGATATGTTGACACCCCAGGCCTTTGATCAACATAACGCCACTCTCCCGGACTTGTTTACCAGGACTCAGGAAATTGATATGGCCCTCATGGCTGGGGATATGGAGAAAAAGGGCAGCAAAGCCCTGGAGAAGGTGACACCAAGCAGTGCCTTCAAAATGGTAACCACAAGTGCAACAGCACACAAATACCAGAAGGGGGAGGCAATATACATGGTTACACCATCAGGCAGCAAGCAGGGAACCATCAAGAAAATTGAGAAAAACAAGCAAGGATCCCTAGGACCAACCATCAAATTGGAAGATGGAAGCAGATCAGATATTCCCTTTGAATTCATCAAACCAGATATTAGACATATTGAGACAGAAGTAGCAGCAATCATGAGCAAAACCACTTGCTACTGCTGCAACAAGAAAGGACATATTGCAAAGGACTGCAAGATGCAAATAACAGCCTTGGAGGATGGAATCAGTGACTTGGAGTCAGGAAAAGGCAGTGACTGAGGGAATGTTGTGACCCATCCATGACATGCATGGACTCTGACTGATGACTGGACTTGTGGAGGCCTTAAGTGCCTAATGTATATAGATGTGGCCCTCTCCCTCTGTTTGCAAGGTGTATGGATGTCATGAGCCAGCTCACTCCATTGGACTCGTCTTGCACCTTGCCCATCTGTTCTTGTTTTGTTGTTTCTGTTTGTGTGCTGTTTGCCTTTCCTGTGCCGCGTTGCCACCTTCTTGTGGTTACCTCGTTACATTGTGTAACGCAGCTGTGCTTTGTATGAGTCATGTCTGTTCATACAGCATGACTCACATGGATGCTCCTGACTGGCTGTTTTGTATGACTTGTGTGGCTGCGCCTTGCATGACTCGGCCTCTTTCTGAATATATATAGAGGACCAACAAGCCTGGTAAACCCAGCTTGTTTTGTCTTGTCAAACATCCCCTTTGAGTGACACTTAGAACCACCCCTACCCTCAAGAGCCTACAGATGCTTAAGTGTGTTGCAGTTCAAGAGGTCACTTAGGTCTTAGTGCCGTCAACTCTCCATTGCAGCTTGTCTCATAGCCACCAAGAAGAAGCTTACGACATTACAAACCAAGCTTAACAAACATGTCCATTCAGGAGGACGCCGGATTGCGTCTCGCAACACCATTATCAATAAGGAGAGGACCAAGTAGGGCTTCAAGACCCACAAGTTCCCTCAACAAGCAAGACATCGCACAAGCACGGGCCGGAGGACCAGCAAGGTCTCGCCCACGAAGCCAAGCCTCTATGCCTGGAACATTCAACACGGAGAACGTTTCAGTCATACAAGAAGAACCCACCATTGTTACTAGAGAACCAGGCAATATCACCGACAACCCCACACCGGTCACAATTCAAATCCCTATCTCAAATGCAACTCCAGGCCCATCACGCCCACTGTGGCCTATGGGACCCAGAAGACAGTTTTTTTCCCCTCAACCTGAAGCTCACGGGGGCGTATCCCTTGTTCCTATCAGACCCCCCCCCACGCTGCACATTTCCCATGCTCCTCAAGTACCCCAGATTGCGGGAACTATCACCAATGCCGGTCTGGTCCCAATAAACTCTCAGGCCGTGACACCAGTTAACCCAGCACCACCATATGTACCACAGGGGTATTCCCAGCAACCAACGGCAACTGAAGGCCAAGAAGCCCCTGGGGTTCCCACCTCAAGTTCTAGTTCCAGCAGTAGGACTGTGATTAGCAATCTTGACGACCTCGATGATCTTCACCTTGGAAGACACAATGCACTCTTAAGAATTATTGATGGAATGAGGATAACAATTGATAGACAACTCAACAGGTTAGAACAATCCACTCAAGTATTGGCCAACAACCAACAAATCTTCAACGATTCCCTCAACAACTTACAAGGAACCCTGACAGATATCCTTACCGCTGCACGAAACAGTGAACATAACAGCTTCCTAGTCGGGCAAGACGTAATCCGCCTAAGAAACGAAGTCACGAACACACAAGGACTGGGAAACAATGTACAGGAAGACCTTAACACCACGAGGCAAGCACAATCAGCCTGGAATGAAGCAGTCACCCAAGGGCTAGAAGGACTAAAGGGAGACGGAAGGATTGCAATTGGACAAATTAACACCATGCAAGAGACAATCAACAGCATGCGCAAACAGATGGATGAAGCATCCCTACATGTCGTATCACCTCCCCACCCCGAAGCAGAATCTACCAGGCTCAACAAATTGGAACAAAGGCTACGTCAGCTTTCTGAAAACCCTGACAACAGAAGGGAAAACAGGCATCCAAAAGTAACTAGACCAGAAGCTTTCGACAGGAAGAAAGGAGAGGGAGCAGAAATGTTCATCACCCAAATGGAGAGCTACTTTGTCAGGCTGGGCAACCAATACAGCTCGGGACAAGAACAAATTAGAGAAGCACTTGCCAACTTCAAATCAGATAACAGATCCGCTACACATTGGGCACAGGTGCTACTCCGATCCATGAACAATGGAGTACCTGATCCAAACCTAACTTCGTGGGAAACATTCAAGTCACACTTTATGGAACAATTTAGCGACCCTAACAAGAAGGCTAAGGCGGAAGCCAATATCCGGAAAAGCAAACAAGTCAACTCAGTAGCAAACTATGCAACAGAATTCCGATTTCACATGGTGGATGCGAATTGGGGGGAAGAAGCTCTTATCAACCAATTCAAGGAAGGACTCAAACCGGAGATCAAAACAGAATTGACATGATTTGAACTTTCCCTTATCAACAAGGATGGAACTGAAAGGCACCTTAACCTTAACCAATGGATCACTCTTGCAATTTCCGTCGACCAGAAATTGCAACAGATCAAGGCATTCACTGGAAAGAAGACACCCCAATCAACCACCACTGGGCAAACCTCTACAAAGCGGCTTCCAGACGAAGTCTACAAAGCAAGAATAGCATCGAACCAATGCCTGAAGTGCGGCCAAGAAGGCCACCATTCGCTCAAATGCTTGTCCAAGGAGTGGATAGCAACTGAGCCCAGCATAAAGGGAAGAGAAGCTACGATAATAGAAGATTCAGGAAAAGAAGGGGTCTCCCTCTAACTGTGTGTGGAGAGACCAAAGAACCGGCAATGGAAACAATGTACTTTAGAGCAACAAACAAATCAACCATTGTTTACACAAACATTGCCGGAATCACAGAACCAGTCCCTACTCTCATTGATTCAGGAGCTTCTAAGAACTTCATGGACATCTCTTGGGCCTGCTCCAACAACATTCCTCTCATTGAGCTTCCCTCTCCACAAAAAGTAATTGGCATCCAGGGAAAAGAACTCTCATACCAAATATGCTTCAAAGCCAAGCTTGTACTGGACATAGAAGGAAAAACCTTCAAACAAATCTTTTTGCTATGCCTACTGGAGAAACCAAGCTCATTCTAGGACTTGAATGGTTAGAAGAGGCGAATCCCATTATTGACTGGAAAACGAAGCACATATCATGGCGACCTGAACCCATACAGGCAAAAACAGCCTCAATAGACGATCTACCAGAGGAATTCAAGGAATTTGCTGATGTGTTTAGTGAGGAAAAGTTCAAGAGAATTCCGGATCATCGCCCATACGACTGCGCCATCGACTTGAAGGAAGGGGCTGAACTTCCAAAGCTGGCCAGACCTATCCCACTCTCACCAGCCAAATCAATTGCACTAAGGGAATACTTGGATGAGGAAATCGCCGCGGGGAAAATTCGACCCAGCAAATCCCCCATTGCATCACCTTGTTTCTTTGTCAAGAAGCCTATCAATCCAAAGAATCCAGAAGCAGTGCAACAATTACAGCTTGTTCAAGACCTCAGAGGGGTGAACGCCATTACAAAGGATGACAGGTTCCCAATGCCCTTAATGGAAGACCTTCTAGATAAAATCAAGGATGCAAAAATCTTCTCCAAAATCGATCTGCGCATGGGTTTCAACAATATCAGAATTAGGGAAGGGGACAAATGGAAGACAGCTTTCAGAACCAAGGAAGGCCTGTTTGAATACATTGTCATGCCATTCGGACTAAAAAACGCACCCGCTATATTCCAAAGATATATGAACCACAT
The DNA here is from genome assembly GCA_037039685.1 of Ceratobasidium sp. AG-K. Classification (NCBI taxonomy): domain Eukaryota; kingdom Fungi; phylum Basidiomycota; class Agaricomycetes; order Cantharellales; family Ceratobasidiaceae; genus Ceratobasidium; species Ceratobasidium sp. AG-K. Next base: position 57,622 of record JAWNGF010000007.1, on the reverse strand, counting down.
CTTCCACAACCTTATCAATGTATGTGTCATAGTATACATTGACAACATCCTAGTCTTCTCTAAAAACAGAAGCCAACATACTATAGATGTCAGGAAGGTGCTGAAGATCTTACTGGATGAAAACCTATTTGCAAAGCTCCCAAAATGCGAATTCTTTGTCACCAAGCTTACATATACCAGACTTGGAATCAGTGATTCTGGCATCTCTATGGAGGAAGAGAAGGTTGAAGCAATAAAGGAATGGAAGGAACCAAAAACAGTCAAGCAAGTTCAGGTGTTCCTAGGATTCGCAAACTTCTACCAAAGATTTGTACCAAATTTCAGCCGCTTAGCAAAACCCTTGACAGCCCTGACAAGAAAGGATAACAAATGGAAATGGGAGAAGGATCATCAGGAGGCTTTTGAGGCCCTGAAAGCGGAAATCAGCAAGGAGCCAACACTACGCCATCCTGACCCTGAGAAACCCTTTTTTCTGGAAACGGATGTGAGTGGAGTAGCAATGGGGGCAATTCTTTCCCAAAGGCAAGACGATGGCTACCTACACCCTATAGCGTTCCTGTCAAAATCCTTCAATGAGGCACAGCTCAACTACGACGTCCATGACAAGGAACTTATGGCGATCATAGAATCACTGACACATTGGAGGTTATACCTTGAGGGAACAAAGGATCCAATCACAATCTACACCGATCACAGGAACCTACAGTTTTGGAAAGAAGCAAGAACGTTCAACCGTCGACACACAAGATGGCATTAACTACTGGCTTCCTACAACTTTGATATCATATACCGTCCTGGAATCCTTTTGTCTAAACTGGACCTGTTGTCAAGACAATCTGACCATGAGGATATTCCCACACTGGAACAAATTATGATATCTGCTGAAAAGTTTAAATGATTTATGGGGCAGATGGACACAGACATTATGGCAACTATCAAGGCAGCACAAGAAACTGACGAAGGACTGGCAAAAATCAAGGAAATCTGCGAATCAAGGGAGATGCTACCAAGAACCATGCAACATAGTGCAAAAGATTACGACTTCAAGGAAGGACTAATATGGTACAAAGGGAAAATTTACGTCCCGGAAGATAAGGAAGCCAGACTGTCCATCATGTGACTACACCATGATTCAAGGATTGCAGGGCATCAGGGACAAGCCAGGATGTTGGAACTAATAGCAAGAAGATACTTCTGGCCAGGGATGAAGCAGAGCGTAAACAGATACGTGGAATCCTGTGAGACCTGCCAACGAACAAAGGGATCAAAATCAATAGTACCAATCAAGCCCCTAGAAATTCCAAAGGGCCCCTGGGAAGACATAGCATTCGACTTTGTAGTAAAATTGCCGAAGTCCAGAGAATCAGACAGCATCATGGTGGTGGTGGACCGGTTCTCAAGAATGGTGCATTTCATACCCTGCAAAGAATCTCACACGGCAAGCAAGCTGGCAAATCTTTTTGTCACAAATGTTTGGAAACTACATGGCTTCCCAAAAAGCATGATCTCAGACCAAGGGACTACTTTCAATTCTAAACTTATGAAGGCCATTTACAAAAGAATTGGAACTAGCCCAAGTTTCAGCACTGCCTACCACCCCCAGACAGATGGAGCAACAGAGAGAATCAAACAATGGATGGAAGGCTGGCTACAATCCTTTGTCAACTACCGGCAAGATGATTGGGCTGACTTGTTACCAATTGCAGAATTCAGTTATAATCTACAGAAGCACCGGGTAACGGGTAGTTCCCCTTTTGCAATGGTCTATGGCAGGGAACCACTGTGGAACATCTCATCAGAAGAAACAATGGTTCCTGAAGCAAACACCATTACAGAAAAATGGCATAGCATCCACGACAAAGCAATTGCATCAATGCAAAGCCAAAGACTGCCGGAGGAAGAACCAAAAAACAAGTACCAAGAAGGAGATCTAGTATGGCTGTTGGGAAGAAACATCCAAACAAAAAGACCCGCAAAGAAACTGGATAACAAGAAGCATGGACCATTTGTTGTGAAACGGAAGATAGGATCACATGCTTATGAGCTCAGTCTACCAGCAACAATGAGGGTGCACCCTGTTTGCCACATCAACTTGCTCAGCCCTTACATAGAAGACACAGAGTTCAAACGGAACCAACCCCAACCACCGCTGATAATTACTGAAGAAGGAGAAGAAGAATATGAAGTAGAAAAGATTTTGGATTGGAAGGAGACAAAGGATGGTCTTTTTTACAGGGTCAGATGGAAGGGTTATGGAAGTGAAGAAGACACAGAACAAAGGGCGGAAGATTTTGGTCACCTTTTGAAGATCATCAAGGACCTTCTACACCGACACCCCAAGGCTCCCACACCATCTAACTACGTTCCAGGAAAGATAAAAGGCAGAGGGGACGCAACGGGTAGTGACACTTGCAAAACTTGCTACTACTCCAAGAAACACTCCCAACTCTACGCTCTAAACCTTTTTTGATCTCTACAATGCCTGCTGTCACCCGCTCCACCATCGCCAACAACCTCACCCGTGTCCTTGATGGACCAGCATTCGCTACGGCAAGAATCCTTGCTGCTGGGGCCGCACTCTACGTCTTCAGAAGGTCCCAGCAAAGCTCGGGAAGAATGCAGTTCCAAGCGTTGGACGACATCCTCCACTCAGACCTGGGGGAGTTCCAATGGGTTGGAAAAAAATGGCCAACACGAATGCAACTCCTGCGGAAGGATATCTTTGTATGCCAAGGGTGCGCAGCCTTCCAGGTCTCGGAGGTGGTCCTCCTGTCCACCCATATGCTTGGAGTCGTGGAGTGGGGGCAGGAAGGGGCTTACTCCAGCGAGTGGGTACCAGGATATGAGGGAAGACCTCCAACACTCCGACCAAAGTGGGACAATGCTTGGGACGCCAACTACGAGCAGGACCTGAGTGACTGGAGGATGGAGAGGGGAAGATACCAGAGGGAGAAGATCAAATGGTTGCCAAACTGGTGGAAGAAGGAGGAGGTCAATGTTTCAGCATGGAAGGAAGGGGAGCCTGATGCGAGGCAATGGGACGAGGAGTTTGTGGAGACACAGAAGAGGGTGTTGGACTGGTCCAAGGCAGATTGGACAAAGGAGGAAACCTGGGAGGAGTGGGAGAAGTTCTCGGACGAGCCGGGTAATACCGCGTTCAATCCCATTGACCTGACCTTGGAGGAGGAGGGATTTGAGGAGTACATGAAGCGGAAGGAGAAGGACTGCACATTACAGTGAGTCCATTTGAGGTCCCCCAAATGGACTCTTAGGGGGGAGTAATGTTGTGAGCCAGCTCACTCCATCAGACTCGTCTTGCGCCTCACCCGTCTGTTCTCGTTTTGTTGTTTCTGTTTGTGTGCTGTTTGCCTTTCATGTGCCGCGTTGCCACCTTCTTGTAGTTACCTTGTTACATTGTGTAACATGGCTGTGCTTTGTACGAGTCATGTCTGTTCATACAGCATGACTCACATGGACACTCCTGACTGGCTGTTTTGTATGACTCATGTGGCTGCGCCTTGTATGACTCGGCCTCTTTCTGAATATATATAGAGGACCAACAAGCCTGGTAAACCCAGCTTGTTTTGTCTTGTCAAACATCCCCTTTGAGTGACACTTAGAACCACCCCTACCCTCAAGAGCCTACAGACACTTAAGTGTGTTGCGGTTCAAGAGGTCACTTAGGTCTTAGTGCCGTCCACTCTCCATCGCGGCTTGTCTCATAGCCACCAAGAAGAAGCTTACGACAATGGATGAATTGACCCTGCAGCCCATATGGCTGTGCTGTCTTCTGGATCTTTCCCATGGAAGGATTGACCTTCTAGAACTTCTCTCTAGAAGGTCTTTGTGTTTTGCTGACTGAGTGTGGCACCTGATTGGCCACATATGTATCATACCACTTTGAGGCATTTATGCCTCTGAGTATATATACTGGCTTGCAAGCATGGACTTACTCCAGCTTGCTTTGCCTTGTCATCTCTCCCCTCAAGTGCAACTAAGTCACCAGGCCTTTAGGCCATCATCTCAACACTAGGTGGGCCCCAGGCCATTGACATAAGGACGCTAAGGTTGCACTAGCAACTTAGCATACAGAACAGAGCCTCTAAGGCAGCTCAAGGCCTATACAGTGCAAACAGACACAAATGTTGGTCAACCAGCATAGAAGGGTTGCAACATTGCAAAGCAAGCTACATACACTGCTAGCCACAAGAAAATACATCTTGCTCATGGACACAGAAAAATCATGGAATCCTCAAGACCCTCATCAAGAGCAGAAGTGGAAGAACTCCATGCAAGGATACAGGAAGTAAGGGCAAACCTGCCACAAAGGGCAAGACCCTCACCAGACTTCACAGAGTCACTAAGACCATGGCAACAATCAAGGCCTCCCAGCACTGGAACAGTCCCAGGAGGATTGGGAGATATTGGCAAAAACTTGGCTGAAATAGAAAGATCAGATAATGCTTCCCTGACAATAGTAGTAATACCAACCACAGAAGATACTACCAACACAGGACCAATCACAATCCCATCAGCACCTCTTAGAGTAGGGGTACCAACAGTTGCTTCACCAGTGGCTCAACAAGCAATACAAATGGGAAGGGAACAAAGGAACCCTACACCAGGACCTTCTCATCCCAGAATAACAGTACAAAGATCACCCCTCACCTTCTTGGTAAACTCCCATCACTCACAAAGAACTGTATCTACCCCAGCTCCCTATCCCTTCTACAATGAAGAAAGCCAAATCCCCACTCTTGAATATGCAAAAGGAGATCCAGCCTCAGTAGTGCCATCAAAATCACTCTCTGCAACAAGCGCCAGTGGCTCAATTGACACAGCCTTGATAGACAAGAACATGAGGCAACAAAGTGCAGTCATCAACAGACAGGAAAGGGAAGTAGAAGTCCTACAAGCTATCTACAATAGGATACAACAAGAGTACATGGAAAACAATGCCATCATGGCAGTAAGGATCAAGTCCCTTGAACAAAGGTGGGATGGACAAATGGAAAATAGCACTAACTATTTACAGATCATCAAATGTATTGGCAGAAGAACAGAAGACATGATCAACACTTTCCTGGAAAGAATAGGATTGGTTGAAGATGTACTTCAAAGAATCCAGAATCAGGGTATCACTACCCTGAACACAATGGAACAAATCAATAGGACTTCCAGCAGACACCAGGCTGGAATCAATGCTTCCATAACTGCACAAAATATGAGACTGGCAACAATAGAAGCAACTATACTACGTCTCCAGCAGGAAGAACATGAGAGGGCCAAAGCTCACAGACAGCACCTACTCAACAGAAGGGAACAGATCAGTGACATTGATACTACTACCAACCAAACTGGGGCTGATGTAGAAGCAATGGGCAAACAACAAATGGAAGAAAGGGATGAAAGGAGATCAGAAAAAAGCAGAAGAACCCCACCTCCAGGAAATCCACCATTTCCCCAACCATCAGGAAACAGAAGAGGTCCTCAGTGTGCACCAAGTCCACCTTCCTCTCCCTCTACTCCAGCCTTCTGTGTGGAAAATCAGTTGGGACATTGAGTACAACAACAAGATTGAACTATAATCATCCAAATGCAAGGAGGCAATGAAGGAGGATCAACTTCCAAACAGAATATGCCTAAACCCTTTGATGGAACTCAAGGAACAGCGGCAGAAACCTTCCTTTCACAAATGAAGGCATACTTCTGCATCAATGAAACCTACTATGACACCAACCTCAAGAAAATTGCCACCTTCCTCATCAATATGAAGGAAGGGCAACCGGCAAATTGGGCACAACCAGCCCTGAATGCATATAATGATAGACTGCCACACATATGGCTGACCAATTGGGAAGAACTCCAAACAGCCTTCATCAAACAATGGATGGACCCAGCTAAACAACCAGAAGCTGAGACCAAACTACAGAAACTCTACCAGAACAAGAGTGTATCAGAATACATCACAGACTGTTGTCTTCTCCAGCAAGATGTAGAATGGAATGAAGATGCACTCATTGCATGCCTCAGACATGGGCTCCAACAAACTATCAAACAAGAGCTCATAAGGGAAGAAATGTGCAACTACAATAGGCAGCAACCTGGATTGCTTCACAAATGGATGCAACTAGCCTTACAAGGTGGAAGGCTCAACCCTCCTAAATCCCAGGGCAAAGGAAAAGGAAGGAACCAACCCAACAACAAGGAACATCAAAGTTGGATGACTTAATCTGAGTCCCAAATGAAGAAAAAGAGCACAGGAAAAAAGAAAACCTGTGCATCAAATGTGGAAAACCCAGGCACATGCTTAGAGATTGCCAATCAGGGTGGACCTGTACAGACAAAGGAAAACAACCAATCAAAGGAAAGGCAGCAGAAGTAACTACAATGATTGAGGAAGTCACCTCAACCACTTCCAAGTTGGAAAACTAGGTGGTGTCCTAGCACCATGTCCAGTGATACCCAGAAATTACCACTATCAAATGTATACTACTGAAAAGCATCAAATGAATCACCTATGGTATACACAAAAATAGTGGGAATCACAGACAAAACACCAACACTCATTGACTCAGGATCTACTAGAAATTTCATGGATATCCAATATGCCAGGAGAAACAATCTCCTGCTTATTGAACTACAAACGCCCAGAAGTGTGGAAATGATCAATGGAAAAACGGAAAAAGGAACTATCCACTTGTGTACCAAAATCACTTTCAAACTGGAAGGAAGAACCTTCAAGCAGAAAATATACTGCATGCCAGCAGGAAGCCAACCAATAACCTTGGGAATGACTTAGCTCAAGGAAGTCAACCCAGACATCTTGTGGTCTCCATTCCAAATCAATTGGAGAGACAACACCATACAGGGAAAAACAGCAAAAGTAGATGGGCTACCAAGTGAGCTTCAAGACTACTCAGGTGTCTTTGACAAAGAACAATATGCAAAACTACTGGAACATCAAGAATGGGACTGCACTATTGACCTCATAGAGGGAGCAGACCTACCCAAACCCAGAAAAGTGTATCTGCTTTCCCCAAAAGAAAGAGAAGCTTTGAAACAAACTATCAAAGAAGAAATGGCCTCAGGAAGTATCCAACCAAGCAAATCTCCAATTGCTGCAGGAACTTTCTTTGTGGAGAAGGCCCTTAAACCTGGACAAACCATTCCAGATCTAAGGAGTGTTGTAGACTACACAGGAGTAAACGCTATAACAAAGGCTGATTGATACCCTGTACCACTCCTTGAAGAACTGCTGGACATCTTCAAGAAAACTGGTGAAGAAACAAAGGAAGAACTCTTCATTTCTACCCTTGACTTGAAAAACAGCTTCTGGAATATCAGAATCAAGGAAGGAGACAAATGGAAAACTGCTTTCAGAACATCAGAAGGGCTTTTCAAATACCAAGTCATGCCCTTTGGTCTCAAGAACACCCCATCTACTTTCCAGAGGTACATGGACCATATCTTCAGTGAAATGAAAGGAATACTGGTTGTAGTCTATATTGACAATATCCTTGTCATATCCAGAGGAAGATCACAACACACAAGAGACCTGAGGGAAGTCCTAGAAAGACTTCAACAAAACCACCTATATAGAAACATCAAGAAATGCCACTTCTACAAGAAGAAGGCAGACTGTGTGGGATTTGTTGTGGACAAACATGGGATTTCCATGCACAAAGACAAGGTCAGAACTATCCAGGAATGGCCTATACCCAAAATGGTGAAACAACTACAGTCCTTCATAGGATTTGCAAACTTCTACAGAGGATTTGTAGTATCCTTCTTGTCGGTAGTCAAACCTCTAACACAATTGACACGCTAGGACAAGAAATGGGAATGGAAAGAGGAACATCAATGAGCCTTTGATAAGCTAAAACAGCTCATCTCAGAGGAACCAGTACTTGCACATCCCAATGAATCCAAACAGTACTACCTAGAAACAGACACCTCAGGAGTAGCTATGGGAGCTATACTATCCCAAAGACAGTCTGATGGCTACCTACACCCTATTGGCTTCCTTTCTAAGGGATTCAAGCCAGCTGAACTCAACTACAACACCCACAATAAAGAACTTCTAGCAATCATAGAAGCCCTGGTACACTGGCAGATACACCTTGAAGGGACAAAACTTCCTGTAATTGTCTACACTGACCATTGGAACCTCATTTATTGGGGTAACACAAGAATCTTCAACAGAAGACATAGCAGATGGTACCAACTGCTATCCTCATACAACTATGAGATACACTACCAACTGGGAAAAGTGTCCACAAAGCCTGACATCCTATCAAGAAGGAGTGACTACAATAACATACCTAACACAGAACAAGTCATGATATCTGCCAAAACCCTCAAAGGATTCTTGGCAGCCCTAGGGGTGGATATCATATCAGAAATAAAAGAAGGACAAGAAGAGGACAAAATTCTCAGCACCCTGATAAACACGGTCAAAGGAAAGGAAGACCTTCCCCCTACTGTCAAGAAACAATTCAGGGACTATGAATACAACAAAAATCTCCTTTGGTATCAAGGGAAGATTGTTGTCCCTGAAGACAAAGACATATGGTTAAACATACTAAGGCTATACCATGATAACCAATAGCTGGACATCAAGGACAAGCCAGAACACTTGAACTAATTTCAAGAAGATACTACTGGCCAGGCATGAAAGCACAAGTCAACCAATATGTCGACTCATGTGAAACATGCCAAAGAGGGAAGGGACACAAACAATCAGTCCCTCAAAAGCCACTACTAATCCCAGAGAAGCCTTGGGAAGACATTGCTTATGACTTTATTGTCAAACTACCCAAATCAGAAGGAAAGGATAGCATCCTAGCAGTAGTCAATTGCTTCTCAAGGATGACACATTTCATCACCTGCAACAAAGCAACCAACTCAGAACAGCTTGCAGAAATCTTTGTCTGACACATATGGAGGATCCACAGATTCCCCAAAACCACTGTATTGGATAGAGGAACAACCTTCAAATCACACTTCTTGGAGGTGGTGTATAAGCAACTAGGAATACACCCTACTTTCAACACTGCCTAACACCTGGAAACTGATGGGCTTGCAGAGAAGACTAACAAGTGGCTAGAAGGCTTCCTTAGAATCTTCTGCAACTACAACACAGACAACTGGACAAAGTGGCTACCAATTGCAGAATTTTGCCACAACAACCACGTCAACAGAACAACTGGCAAAACCCCTTTTGAAGTAGTCTTTGGGAAAAACCCCAAATGGACCATGGAAGAATGTGTCACCAGATCACCAGAAGCAAACCAATGGACAGAAGACCTCAACTCCATATGGGAAGAAACAAAGGCAATGATGGAGTATAACTGAGCCTCTGAGGAAACACCTAAGCAACAATACAAGGAAGGGGACCATTGTCACAACCTTTTCTTGTTTCCTCTTTGTTGTCCTGTTGTCTCGTGTTTGGTCTCGTTCTTCTCGCCTTGGCGCATTTAGTCGCCTTTATGTAAGCCATGACCGCAGGACATGCCTGCCTGGCCTGTTCCCTTGTTCCCTTGGAGTCCATGGACTTACCTTGTTTCCTTTGTCTCTTTCTTGCTTCTCTTGGACTCTTGCTTTTTCTTGTTTGCGTTCCCTTTGTCACCTGCTCTCTATTGTACATAGCCACAGTAGAAAGTTTATATACCAGCAACACAAGTCTTGCTCCCACAAGACTTGTTCTCCCGTTGTTTTCCCCATCACTCATTGCGTGACTCACTTAGGGCCTAAGTGCCATACATTCAACCTTTGTTGTCGTCCCAACCCCCCTTCTCACTACCTGTGGAGTCTCAGCCTCCAAGGTTCAACTAGGGTTGTGACACTAGAACAAGTCTTGTTGCCTTTGCCGCGGATACAGCCTTTGTTGCTGTCAGAACCAGGTCTTTCATCACCGGGTCACCTCTGAGCAATTGCACACCCCTCACCGTTGTCAGCTAATACCCCCATCTCTCCCCTGCATCATTTACACGTTGAGGCACACTGCAGCTCACATCCATTAGCCTGTCAACGACGTCCCCTATCCTCTGATATTACTGAACTGTGGCCACCTAATCAGGCAGCACCATTCATATATTCTATTGGAAGAAGGACCTCTGAGACCATTGCACTGAACCTACCATCGACTAGGTTCCCCCTATACATTCCATCTCTACCCAGGGGATATATTTTCTATAACACACTTTACTAGCCAATTTTGGTCAAAGCGCACCAGGAAGTGCATTTATTGTAGATGTCCAACAGAAGCCGTGCAAATTCAGCAGATTCCTACCAGGCAACAATGTCTTCCATGATGCCCTCATTCTCTAAGGGCAAAAGTCCCATTGCAATACCTCCACCAGAAACCCCCCTCCATCAAACTTGCTTCTCAGAACCTCCCCCATCAAGGAAAGAAGGCAACGAGGAAGGATCAGTAGGGGATACAACCATTTGTTCCCAACTGGCCCCCTACAAAACCTTTGACGCAGAATCAAGACCACCGTCTCCTGCCATTAGGGAATACAAGGGTGATTCCTGGTGGGAAGCCTGTGAAGGCAATTTTCAAAAAGAAGTCCTCTTCATTCTCAGAGAATTATTGTTGCGCCATAGTCTCATGGCAGAGAGGTTGGAACACGTCAAACAATGGATCCTACATAATAGGGATGATGGAAATATCTGCATCAACCGATTGACGGAAATCGCAGATCAGAATTGCGAACTATACAATGAAATGACGGATTAACATAGAATAACAAGGGATGCAGTTCGGGCACAAGGAATTGTATCAAGTGGGAGACCAACGGGAGGAAGTGGAACAACTGCGGCTCAAACCAACACCCTAACAACCAGTCAACTAGGATTATCACTAGGAGGAACGGCAACCCAAGGACTAAGGGGCTCTATGATGCGATTTGCACCACCCTTGTCAGGAGCAACAACAGCCCTGACATCTTCAATCTTTGGAAGTGGAAGAATGGAAAAATCAGCAGCATCCAAACCAACTGAATTCCAGGGCAAACAAGGAGCCAAGGCCAGGGATTTTACTTACTCCTGCGCAAATTACATTGCCGACTCCCACTACACCACTGCCTTGGATGAAAAGAAAATCCGTCTTATCATTTCGTACCTATGCAGCCCTGCTATTGACTGGATTTGCCCTTTCCAAGACCTGCACAATGCAGGTGTACCCCAAGCCATTTTTACGAGTCTAGATATCTTTCAGCAGGAGTGGGAATTAGCCTTTGGCAAAATTGAACAAGTAGAGGTCTACAGACAGAAGTACAAGGCACTTTCCCAGACCAAAACAGTGGTCAAATACCTCACCCAATTTAGGATTCTGTTGGCACTGCTAGACTACAACGAGCAGACCCTGAAAGACGACTTCTATGCGGGGCTCAAGGACAACATCAAGGATATGCTAACCTCCCAGGCCTATAATTGTCACAATGCAACACTACAGGAGCTGTTTACTAGAGCCCAGGAAATTGATGCCACGCTCATTGCAAGGAACATGGAGAAAAAGGGAACCAATGTCCTGGAGAGGGGGACTTTGAGCGGCACCCAGAAGCGGGTAACCACAAGCGCAACAGTGCATAGATACCAGAAAGTAGAGGCGATCTACACGGTGACTCCCCAGGGCAGTAAGAAGGGCATGATCGAGTCAATTAGCAAGAACAAACGCAGTGTCCTTACCCCCAAGGTCAAATGGGCTGATGGAACAACGTCAGAAATCCCCTTTAGCTTCATCAAACCAGATGTTCGCCAGGCTAGGGTGGAAGTAGCAGTGGTCACAAGCGAAACCACCTGTTATTGCTGCCAGAAAAAGGGGCATATCACTAAAGATTGTCAAACGCAAATAGCAGCCTTGGAAGAAGTTGTTACTAGCAATTTGGAGTTGGGAAAAGGCAGCAACTGAGGGGAGCATCAGGCGCCCTAAAGTTGGAGTTAGATTGTGTAATCTTGGGAAATTGGAAGCAGTCTGTAAACAAAATATATCTTTGTTCCACCGAATATGCAGAGCAGCTTTGCGTTCCCATCACCATTGAAAGCCTGAAAAACCTTATTACCATAGCCATGATTGACTCAGCGGCATCGGGAAACTTCATTAACTCCGAATATGTAAAGAAACACAAAATCCCAACAAAAAAGAAGAAGACAGCAAGAAGGGTCCAGGTGATAGATGGTTGACCAATAGCAAATGGTCTAATTGACAGGGAATGCACCTTCCAAGTCATTATGAACAATCATGTGGAAGAAATTACTTGCAATATTGCACCATTAGGCCAACACACTGTGGTTCTGGGTATTCCCTGGCTGAAAAAACATAACCCAAAAATCGATTGGGCAGCAGGAACATTAGAATTTGAATCAGATTACTGCAAGGAAGAATGTCTATATGAGGACTGCAACGCCATAGAAGGGGGAATAGTTGGCCAACTTCCCAACAAATACATGGAATTCAAGGATGTTTTTGTTTCCAAAGAAGTGGACAAGCTACCACCACATCAACCATATGACCTCAAAATTGAATTGGAACTGGGCGCTAAACCCAAAATTGGTGTGGTATACTCGCTCACTAAGGACAAAGATCAAATCTTGAGAAAATGGATTGACAAAAATCTGGATAAAGGATTCATTGTTCCCTCCACATCCCAATGGGCATCACCAGTAATGTTTGTCAAGCGGCACAATATAGAAGGTGTTCCCCAATCCCCAAGATTGTGCATGGATTATTGATACCTCAACAGCCAAACCAAGAAAAACCGTTACCCACTGCCTAGAACCGACGATCTTATTGAACGGGTTAAAGGTGCCAAGATATTCACCAAACTTGATCTCAAATCTGGGTACAACCTGGTCAGGGTAGCAGATGAGGACGTTCACAAAACAGTGTTCAGAACCAAATATGGACTGTTTGAAACAAAAGTCATGCCTTTTGGCCTCACTAATGCACCAGCCACCTTTCAAAACATGATGGATGCTGAGCTCAGGGACATCAAAGGGGTGTACGTGGAAATCTACATTGATGATATCCTAATCTTCTCCAAAAATCCCAAAGAGCATCCCATGCACGTGAAGGAAGTCCTGCGCCGTCTACAACACCTGGGTCTCTATTGCTCCCTCAAGAAATGCTCCTTTCATGTCTCTAAGGGAGACTACCTAGGGCTAGTCATATCAGGAGAACTGGTCAAGATGCAAGAGGAAAAAATCTCAACAATCAAAAAATGGCCGACACCCAAGAATGTTACAGATGTGCAGACATTCCTGGGATTTGCGAATTTCTACCGGCATTTTATCCGAAATTATACCCATATAGTACGACCCCTGTATGATTTGACAATGAAAACAAAACAATGGGAATGGGGAACAGAAGCGGAGCTTGCCTTCCAGGGACTAATCAAGGAATTCATCAAGGCGCCCATCCTTCTACAACCTGACCAAGACAAAGGGTTCATCATCGAATGTGATGCATTGGACAAAGCTACAGGAGCAGTCCTTAACCAATATGGCCCTGACAACAAACTCCACCCTGTCGCATTCATGTCAAAAAGCCTATCCCCAGCAGAACGTAACTATGACATCTTTGACAAGGAACTCTTGGCAATCATCAAAGCATTCAAAGAATGGCATCATCTTTTGGAAGGAACAGAGATCCCAGTATTGCTTGTTACAGATCACAAAAACCTGGAATATTTCATGACCTCTAAAGTGTTGACAAAAAGACAGAACAGATGGGCCATCTTCCTCTTGGAGTTTAACTCCCAAATCAAGTACAGAGCTGGCAACCTTAATGGCAAAGCGGATGCACTCAGTCAACAAAGTGACCACGACCTAGAAGGGGGAGTAGTCCCTCAAAAACCCCTACTTTTGCCACATCTCTTCATCAATTCAGCAGAAGAGGGACCTCAGGGCATGGCATCAACTACGGATATTTGGCAAGCAGTCAAGGATCAGACACAAAAAGATGACTACATTAGATCAATATGGGCTTTCCTTAGCAACCACCCAGAAAAAGCGCCTGCCTTGGTACAAAAAGTATTCAAAGATTGGAAGATTAGGAATGACATGCTGTACTGCAAAGGAAGGATCTACATCCCAAACAACAATGAGATCAAGCGCCAGATCCTAGAACTCCACCATGATAACAAAGCAGTTGGACACATGGGTCAAGCAAAAACACTGGAAATGATCCAACGGCAGTATTGGTGGCCATCCATGAAGGCCTATGTCAACAAATACGTGTCATCATGCAATTTATGCCAGCGGTCAAAACCCATTAATCAACAACCTCTGGGGGAATTACAACCACTTGAACTCCCCTCCAAACCCTGGCAACACATTTTGGTTGACATGATTGTCAAACTCCCCCTGTCCAAAGGTCTAGACTCAATATTGGTCATTGTTGACACCCTGACCAAGATGGCACACTTCATCCCATGCACTGAAAGAACCACATCACCCAAGCTTGCAGAACTGTTCATGGAACACTGCTGGAAGCTACATGGCACCCCAGAAACAGTTGTATCAGATCATGGACCAACCTTTGCATCCAAATTCATGAAGGAGCTCTATCAGGCCCTGAACATCCGGCCTAGACTTTCTACAGCTTACCACCCTGAAACTGACGGACAAACGGAGCACATCAATCAAACAGTCAAGGCTTTCATTTGGACTTACTGCACCTTCAAGCAACACAACTGGGCTTCACTTTTACCCTTTGCCAAATTTGCATATAACAACTCGTTCCATTCTAGCATTGGTATGATACCTTTCTTTGCCAACATGGCTCGCCACCCATCAATTGAAGGTACGCCAGTGGAAGATGGTTCCGTCCTGGAAGCTGCGGCACATGCGCAATGTATCCAAGGCAACCTGGACAAAGCTAAGGCTAGTCTGGCTTGGAGCAAAGAACGGGACAAGGAATATGTGGACAAAAGACGGCAAGGAGATCCCTTTATCCTGGGCAATAAGGTTTGGCTAAGCCATGATCACATTACAACCAATCGGCCATCCTTGAAATTATTGCATAAATGACTCGGCCCCTTCACTATCCTGGAAGCAGTAGGGAGGAACATGTACAAACTACTACTCCCGCCTTCTATGACCATGCATCCAGTAATCTATGTATCATGCCTAGCCAAATATGAGGAAGATGAAATTGAGGGCCGCCATGTGGATCCACCCCCACCAATCAAGACACCAGAAGGCAAAGAAGAATATGAGGTAGAACGCATCCAAAGTTCCAAGTTGGAGAAAGGAATCCTGAAGTATTTTGTCAAATGGAAGGGCTACACTGTGGAACATGACTCTTGGGAACCCTTGGAGAACCTTGGCAACACATCAGAACTCATTAATGAGTTCCACAAGGAACATCCAGATGCCATCAAAGAAGTCCCCAGAGTTACCAGGAAGCGTTGCCATGAGGAAACAGGGACGACTTGGCAGCCAATAACAAGGGAGAACAGCCCATTAGGCGTTCTAAGTGTATAAAAGAGGCTGCTGGGATCCAAGTCCCTCATCAAAAAGTGTTTACTTTCACCCCTCCTGCGCTAAAACCACATTTTACCCCCACTTCACTTACTGTGCCATGTCCTCCCTACACCAATCCACCAACTCAGTCATGGTCCGGGTCTACCACAACCTTTACACCTGCATGGCTGCCTTCAAGCGGTCCCTCAAAGTCGTACCCCCCCAGGAGCAAGGCATGTACTGGCATCCCAGCATGCGCCAACATTTCTGCTTCATTGTATCCGCATGCTACTGGTCAGGAGAGGCCCCCAGGTTGTTTGTTGGTCGCCCCCTGGTTTGCTGGCGCAACTGGATTGCCTACGCAGCTGACAACATCCACGACGCCCTCGAGATCATGGACAGGTCTCACAGGGTCTGTCTTGGAGGTGACCCATTTGAAATAGTCAACCTCACTGTTGACCTGGAGATTAGGGAGGAGGCTGTCATTGATTTGATGGATGACGAGGAGGATTATGGGGTTTGGAAGGGGATGGGGTCAGCTGAGGACCCATTTGTAATTGATGATACTGAGGAGTTTGTACTGGTAAAGTGAGCCCCGGCCTAGAAGGGGGGGTAGTGTCACAACCTTTTCTTGTTTCCTCTTTGTTGTCCTGTTGTCTTGTGTTTGGTCTTGTTCTTCTTGCCTTGGCGCATTTAGTTGCCTTTATGTAAGCCATGACCACGGGACATGCCTGCCTGGCCTGTTCCCTTGTTCCCTTGGAGTCCATGGACTTACCTTGTTTCCTTTGTCTCTTTCTTGCTTCTCTTGGACTCTTGCTTTTTCTTGTTTGCATTCCCTTTGTTGCCTGCTCTCTATTGTACATAGCCACAGTAGAAAGTTTATATACCAGCAACACAAGTCTTGCTCCCACAAGACTTGTTCTCTTGTCATTTTCCCCATCACTCATTGTGTGACTCACTTAAGGCCTAAGTGCCCTACATTCAACCTTTGTTGTTGTCCCAACCCCCCTTCTCACTACCTGTGGAGTCTTGGCCTCCAAGGTTCAACTAGGGTTGTGACAACCATGTGGGGCTCCTTATGAAGAACTTCAAAACAAATCAACCAATCAAGAAGCTTGATGACAAGAAAACAGGACCCTTTCAAAATCAGAAAGGTCAGGGGAACACATACCTACAAAGTAGGAATTCACAAAACACATTGAAAATATAATGTCTTCCACACAAACATGCTTTTGCCATACAAGGAAGATACAGACTTTGGGAGAAACCAACCCCAACCTCTGCCGATAATATTGGAAGAAGGAGAAGAAGAATACAAAGTTGAGAAGATGGTAGGATGGTACCAAGATCCTGATGGGCCAAAATACTGCATCAGGTGGAAAGTATATAGGGCCCAGGAAGACACGGAAGAATGGGCAGAAAGGTTTGCCAAAATGACAGACCTGCTGAAGAAATTCCAGAAGGACTTTCCATTGGCACCACTACCTCCAAATACAAAATTGACCAAAGATAAAAAGACCAAGGGGAGAGCAGCAAAAATCATCACTCCAGCTACCCAGCCTACTCAAATCAACTTGCTCAACCACCCCCAACAACCTTTTATATCTCAAACATGCCTGCCATCTGTGTCTCCAAGGCTGCCATCTGCACTGCCTGCAGGGCCAATGTCTCCACCACGGCCTTTGGCCATGCCCTCCAACTTGCTGGTCCTGGTGAGTATGCCATCCATAACTGGGACACCACCCCCTGGTCCTTCCAGGAGGCCAAGGAGCTGGCCAAAGTCTCCAATCCTGGCTGTGGACTGGGGTATATCCCCATCAAGGCCCAAGGACCCCTCAAGTGGGTCAAAGACAGAAAGTTGATGCAGCACCCCAACTATGGGGTGCTCCTCTGGGTTGGCAACCCAGAAACCAAGTGCCTGGACCAAGCCACAATCATGGGGCACAAACTCTACATCTGCTGGGGTTGCATTGCCCATATGGTCCACAATGTGGTCCTCAAGAGCGCCAACGCCTGGAACATTGACAGAGGATACAAGTGGTGTGCTGATGGATGGTGGAAGTGGGTCAATGACACCCGCCTTCATGACAAGGCCAAAGGATGGGGAGTGGGGTCACCTGGATGCAGGCAGAACTGGACACAGAGTCTGGATGTGATGTCAACATCCCTAAACCCAAGCCAGGTATTCCAAACCCCCTCATATCTAACAACTACTCATGGCCCCCAACTACAACTAAAGCGGACAACAACAGGCCTACTATCAAGCAGGCCAAAGGTAGTCAAGCAACTTGGGGACTCAACCCCCCGCATCTCCTGCCCAGGCCCCTTTTGGGGAACTCCCACCAACCAACCCTCCTATGCAGCAGTCCTCCGGGACCCCCCCTGCACCTGTGGTCCCTGTCTCCTCACCCACAGGCAACAACTTGCCACCTCCCCCCCCAATCCCCACGGATTGCCTGCTGCTCAAGCACCAATTCAACAAAGCAGTGGTGCAAGCACAAGGACAAATCAAGCAACTCCTGGCCAAGGCTGAATGAGACCTAGAAGAAACCCCCCAGCACCTGCTTGGGACCAGATGCTGTGTGACAAGCAAGTCCTTGAAGCCTACAGAGCTGTCCAGAGGGGGATCATGTCCCCTCAGGGACTCAAACACTGGTGCAACCTATGCCAGGGAGAGTGGGTCAACCAGGAACAACAAGCACTCATTGAACCAGAGTTCAAATGTAGTTGAGCGCTCAAGCGCTTACTGCAATGTGAACAGGACTTTGACCAAGCCCTGTGGGACATGCGGAATGAGTGACTAGAGGAGGACATGTGGGCCCTGGCAGAGCAGGAAGGATGGGTAGCAATCAAGGAATGGATTGCCCAAAAGTAGTCTTCTGCAGTCCCTTACGCCAGACCTAAAGAGGGGACAATGTCATGACCCATCCACAACACCCATGGACTCTGACTGATGACTGGACTTGTGGAGGCCTTAAGTGCCTAATGTATATAGATGTGGCCCTCTTGCTCTTTTCACAAGGTGTATGGATGAATTGTCCCTGCAGCCCATATGGCTGCACTGTCTTCTGGATCTTTCCCTTGGAAGGATTGACCTTCTAGAACTTCTCTCTAGAAGGTCTTTGTGTTTTGCTGACTGAGTGTGGCGCCTGATTGGCCACATATGTATCATACCACTTTGGGGCATTTATGCCTCTGAGTATATATACTGGTTTGTAAGCATGGACTTACTCCAGCTTGCTTTGCCTTGTCATCTCTCCCCTCAAGTGCAACTAAGTCACCAGGCCTTTAGGCCATCATCCCAACACTAAGTGGGCCCCAGGCCATTGTCATAAGGTCACTAAGGTTGCACTAGCAACTTAGCATACAGAACAGAGCCTCTAAGGCAGCTCAAGGCCTATACAGCACAAACAGACACAAATGTCAGTCAACTGGCACAGAAGGGTTGCAACAGAGAAGCATTGGGTGCCCTAAATTTAGAATTAGATTTTAATGCCATGAAGAATTGCAATGAGCCTATAAACAAAGTACACCTTTGTTCTACCAAATATGCAGACCAAGTCCGTGTGCCAATCACAATCAAATGCCAAACAAAAAACCTCATGACCACTTCCATGATCAACTCTGGTGCTTCAGGAAACTCAATCAATTAGGAGTACATTCAAAAACACAAAATCCCCACACAAAAGAAGAAAATAGCACAAAGAGTTCAAGTGATTGATGGACAACCCATCTCCAATGGACTCATTGACCAGGAAGCCACCTTCCCAATAATAATGAATGATCAATAGAGGAGATCACATGCAACATAGCACCCCTAGGAGGACACACTGTAGTCCTAGGAATTCCATGACTAAAAAAACACAACCAAAAGATTGATTGGACAAAAGGAATCCTAGAATTTAACTCAGACTTCTGCACAATTGTCACAACCCTAGCCAAACCTTGGAGGCCAAGACTCCACAGGTGGTGAGGATGGGAGTTGGGACAACGATGAAGGTCAAATATGTGATACTAAGACCTAAGTGGGTCACACAGGGAGTGATAGGGGAGAATGACAAGAGAACAAGTCTTGTGGGGGCAAGACTTGTGTCGCTGGTATATGTACTAACTACTGTGGCTATGTACAATAGAGAGCATGCAACAAAGGAAACCAAAACAAGAGAAAGCAAGAGTCCAAGAGAAGCAAGGACAGAACAAAGGAAATGTGATAAGTCCCTGGCCAGCTAGGAGAACAAGGGAACAGGCCAGGCCAGCATGTCCTGTGGTCATGGCTTACATAAAGGCAACTGTATGCGCCAGGGTGAGAAGAACAAGACAAAACACAAAACAAACAGAACAACAAAGAGAGAAACAAGAAAAGGGCATGACACTACCCCCCCTTCTAGGCCTCTGAGTCATACAAGGAGGCAACAGATGTCACAGACAAGTTGCAATTAACCAAAACAAACTCCTCCTTGTTGTTCAGCACAAATGGGTCCTCCATTGTCCCAGTACCCTTCCAAACATCCTCCTCATCATCCTCTGTCAGATTGATCATGGGCTCTTGATGCCCAGGCCTGTTGGTGAGGTCAATGACCTCAAAGGGGTCTTGGAGACCGAGTCAAACATGCCTCAAGGCGTCCATGATTTCCCAGGCATCATGGATGTCTTGTGCAGTCAGGGCAATCCACAAGTTCCAGCGGACAAGTGGGAGCCCCACAAAGGAGCAGGGGGGGTGGCAGTGGTAGGAGTGCATACCAACAATAAAGTAAAAATGTTGTTGGAGGCCTGAGTGCCAGTATCAACTGTCCTTGGCCAGAGGTACAACCTTGAGTGTCCACTTGAAGGAGGCCAAGAATGTGTAGAGGTCATTATAGATGTGGATGAGGCAGGTGTTGGCAGAGAGGGTAGACATGGTGCAGGGGGTGAAGCAAGAGTGGGAAGTGGTTTTAGCACATGTGGGATGAAAGTAAAAACTTTTTAATGAGGGATTTGAATCCTGGCTGCCCCTTTTATACGCTTAGAGCGCCAAATGGGGCAATCTTCCTAGTTGTTGGCAGCCGAATCCTCCTTTGTCTCTTCATGGCAAGGTTTCCTTGTAACCTTGGGAACTTCCTCAATGGCTTCTGGGTGTTCCTTGAGGAGCTTGTTGATGAGTTCTGATGCATTGCCAAGGTTCTCCAAGGGTTCCCAAGAATTGTGTTCCACTGTGTAACCCTTCCATTTGACAAAGTACTTCAGTACTCCTTTCTCAACTTTGGAACTTTGAATGTGTTCCACCTTGTACTCTTCTTCTCCTTCTGGCGTTTCAATAAGAGGAGGTGGTTTGACATGGCACCCCTCAATTTTGTCCTCTTTGTACTTGGCTAAGCGCAACACATTGATAACCAGGTGCATGGTCATGGAAGGTGGGAGATCTAGTTTGTAAGCATTTTTTTGGACGGCTTCCAGAATAGTGAATGGACCAAGACGTTTGTGGGATAACTTGATGGAAGGCCTGTTTGTTGTGATGTGATTGTGACTCAGCCACACCTTGTTGCCATGGATGAAAGGATCTTCCTGCTGCCACTTGTCCATGTATTCCTTGTTCCATCCCTTGCTCAGGGTCAAACTGGCCTTAGCTTCTTCTAAATTGTCTTGAATGCACTGCGCATGAGCTGCGGCCTCTGGCACAGATCCATCCTCTACTGGTGTGCCTTCAATTGATGGGTGGCAGGCCATGTTGGCAAAGAATGGGGTCATGCCAATACTGGAGTGGAACAAATTGTTGTATGCAAACTTGGCAAAAGGTAATAACAAGGCCCAATCATGCTGCCTGAAAGAACAGTAGGTACAAATAAAGGCTTCTACCATTTGGCTGATGCGCTCCCTTTGTCTGTCAGTTTCTGGGTGATATGCTGTGGAGAGTCTGGGCCAGATGTTCAGGGCCTGGTAAAGTTCTCTCATGAATTTGAATGTGAATGTGGGGCCACGATCAGATACAATGGTTTCTGGGGTTCCATGCAACTTCCAACAATGCTCCATGAACAGTTCTGCAAGTTTGGGTGATGTGGTCCTTTCAGTACAAGGTATGAAATGTGCCATCTTGGTTAGGGTGTCCACAACAACCAAGATGGAGTCTAGACCTTTTGACAGTGGAAGTTTGACAATCATATCAACAGAGATGTGTTGCCAGGGTTTGGAGGGAAGTTCAAGTGGTTGCAATTCACCAAGTGGCCGTTGATTGACTGGTTTTGATTGTTGGCACAAGTTGCACAAAGCAATGTATTTGTTGACATATGCTTTCATGGATGGCCACCAATACTGCCACTTGACCATTTCCAGGGTTTTTGCTTGCCCCATGTGTCCAGCTGCTTTATTGTTGTGGTGGAGTTCCAGGATCTGGCACTTGATCTTGTTGTTGCTAGGCACATAAATCTTCCCTTTGCAATACAACATATCATTCCTGATTTTCCAATCTCCAAACTCCTTCTGTACTGATGCAGGTGCCTTTTCTGGTTGGTTGCTAAGGAAAACCCAAATTGATGTAACATAGTTGTCCTCTTGTGTCTGATCCTTGATTGCTTGCCAAATATCCGTGGTTGACACCATACCCTGAGGTTCCTCTTCTGCCAAACTGGTGAAGAGATGCAGCAAAAGTAGGGGTTTTTGAGGGACTACCCCCCCTTCTAGGTCATGGTCACTCCTTTGACTAAGAGCATCTGCCTTCCTGTTAAGTCTGCCAGCCCTGTACTTGATCTGGAAATTGAATTCTGAGAGAAAGACTGCCCATCTATTCTGTCATTTGGTCAGAACCTTGGAGGTCATGAAGTATTCCAGGTTCTTGTGGTTGGTAATGAGTAACACAGGGATTTCCATTCCTTCCAAAAGGTGGTGCCATTCCTTGAAAGCCTTTGTAATTGCCAGCAGTTCTTTGTCAAAGATATTGTAGTTCTGTTTGGCTGGAGACAGGCTTTTGGACATGAAGGTAACAGGGTGGAGTTTGTTGTTGGAACCATATTGACTGAGAACTGCCCCTGTGGCTTTGTCCAATGTGTCACATTCAATGATGAACCCCTTGTCCTGATCAGGTTGCAGAAGGATAGGCGCTTTGATGAATTCCTTGATTAATCCCTGGAATGCAAGTTCTGCTTCTGTTCCCCATTCCCATTGCTTTGTTTTCATGGTCAAGCCGTACAAGGGGCACACTATGTGAGTATAGTTGCAAATGAACCAGCAATAGAAGTTTGCAAAGCCAAGGAAAGTTTGGACATTGGTAACATTTTTAGGTGTAGGCCATTTTTTGATAGTGCTGATTTTCTCTTCCTGCATTTCAACCACTTCCCCTGATATGACTAGCCCTAGGTAGTCTACTTTGGGCACATGGAACAAACACTTCTTGAAGGAACAGTAAAGGCCAAGATGTTGTAGACGGCGCAGGACTTCTGTTACATGCATGGGATGTTCTTCAGGATTCTTGGAGAAGATTAAGATATCATTGATATAGATCTCCATGTACACCCCTTTGATGTCCCTAAACTCTGCATCCATCATGTTTTAGAAAGTGGCCAGTGCATTGGTGAGCCCAAATGGCATGACTTTTGTTTTGTAGAGACTGTATTTTGTCCTGAAAGCTGTTTTGTGAACATCTTCCTCTGCAACCCTGACTAGGTTGTATCCTGACTTGAGATCAAGTTTGGTAAAGATTTTTGCACCCTTGACCTGCTCAATGAGATCATCTGTTCTTGGTAGTGGGTAACAGTTCTTTTTGGTCCATCTATTCAGGTATCAATAGTCCATGCAGAGTCTGGGAGGTTGTGGTATTCCGTCAATGTTGTGGCACTTGACAAACATTACAGGTGACGCCCATTCTGAGGTTGAGGGTACAATGAATCCTTTTTCCAGATTTTTGTCAATCCATGTTTTGAGAATGCAGTCCTCTTCCTTGGTAAGAGAGTATACTACACCAATCTTGGGTTTTGCACCTGGTTCCAATTCGATTTTGAGGTCATAGGGTCTGTGGGGAGGCAATTTCTCCACCTCTTTGGCCACAAAGACATCTTTGAACTCAAAATATTCATCAGGAAGCTGACCCACTACCCATCCTTCTATGGTGTTGCAATCTTTGCATAAACAGTCTGCCATGCAATAATCTGACTCAAATTCTAACGACCCTAATGCCCAATCAATCCTTGGGTTATGCTTCAGCCATGGGATGCCCAGAACTATGGTGTGACAGCCTAATGGCGCAATGTCACAAGTGATCTCTTTGACAAGGTTGTTCATAATGATTTGGAAGGTACACTCCCTGTCAATCAACCCGTTTGCTATTGGTTGGCCATCTATTACTTGGACCTGTCTTGCAGTCTTCTTCTTTTTTGTGGGGATCTTGTGTTTTTTTACATATTCAAAGTTGATGAAGTTTCCTGATGCTCCTGAGTTGATCAGTGCAACAGTAATAAGGTTTTTGAGGCTTTTGATTGTGATGGGGACTCAAAGTTGGTCTGCATATTTGGTGGAACAAATATATATTTTGTTTACGGACTGTTTTCCATTCTTCCCAACTACACAATCTAATTCCAACTTCAGGGCACCTGATGCTCCCCTCAGTTGCTGCCTTTTCCCACTTCTGAATCCATGGTGTCAACATCCTGTAGGGTGGCTATTTGTGCACAGCAATCTTTGGCAATATGTCCCTTCTTCTGGCAATGGTAGCATGTGGTTTCACTTGTGACAGCTGCTACCTCCACCTTGGCTTGATGGGTATCTGGTTTGATGAACCTAAAGGGGATCTCCATTGTTGTTCCATCAGCCCATTTTACCTTGGGTGTGAGGAACCTGCGTTTGTTTTTGCCAATTGACTCAATTGTACCCTTCTTGCTACCCTGAGGGGTCACTGTGTAGATTGCTTCTCCCTTCTGGAATTTATGCGCTGTTGTGCTTGTGGTCACCCACTTCTGGGTTCCACTTGGTGTCACCCTCTCCACGGTGCTTGTACGTTTTTTCTCCACATTCCTTGCAATAAGGGCTGCATCAATTTCCTGGGTCCTTGTGAATAGCTCCTGCAGGGTGGCATTGTGGCAATTGTATGCCTGGGATGTAAGCATATCCTTGATGTTGTCTTTGAGACCAGCATAGAAATTGTCCTTCAGGGTCTGCTCATTGTAGTCCAACAGGGCCAATAAGATTCTAAATTGGGTGATGTATTCCACCACTGTTTTGACTTGGGCAAGCGCCTTATACTTTTGCCAATAGACTTCAACCTGTTTGATTTGGCCAAAAGCTAATTCCCACTTGTGTTGGAAGACATCTAGATCTGTAAAGATTGTTTGGGGAACGCCTGCATTGTGTAGATCCTGGAAGGGACAAATCCAGTTGATAGCAGATCCATGCGGATAGGAAATGATAAGACACATTTTCTTTTCATCAGAAGCAGTGGTGTAATGAGAATCTGCAATGTAATTAGCGCAGGAGTAAGTGAAGTCCCTGGCTTTGGCTCCTTCTTCACCATGGAATTCTGTTGGTTTGGATGCCGCTGATTTCTCTGCCCTTCCAGTCCCAAAGATTGAGCTAGTTGGTGCCGTGGTTCCAGAGGAGGGTGGTGCAAATCACATCATTGATCCCCTAAGTGCTTGCATTGCTGTTCCTCCTCCTAGTGACAACCCTAATTGACTGGTTGTTAAGGTATTGGGTTGCCCTGAGGTTGTCCCACTAGATCCCATGGTTCTTCCACTTGCTACAATTCCCTGTGCCCAAATAGCATCCCTTGTGAGTCTGTGTTGATCTATTAACTCATTGTATAGTTTGCAGTTCTGATCCAAAATTTCCGCCAGCCAATCAATGCAGATGTTTCCGTCATCCCTGTTGTGTAGGATCCATTGTTTGACGTGTTCCAGCTGTTCTGCCATGAGACTTTGAGGCAGCAACATTTCCTTGAGAATATAAAGAATTTGCTTTTGAACATTGTTTTCATTGATTTCCCACCAAGTGTTGCCTTTATAGCAGTCAACCATGGGGGAAGGGGGTCTTGATTTGGTGTCAAAGGTTTTGTAGGGAGTGGGTTGAGATTGAATAGTGGTATCTCCTGTAGATCCTTCCTTGTCACCTTCCTTTTTTGATGGGGGAGGTTCTGAGAAACGGGTTTGATGATAGGGAGTTTCAGGGGCTGGTGGGGCCAGAGGCCCTTTGCCTTTTAGAGATGTGGATGGGATCAATATTGATGCCATGGTTTGTCTGTAGGATTCTGCTGAATTAGATTGACTCCTGTTGAACATCAGCTATAATAAGTGTGCTTCCTAGTGCGCTTTGACCCAAATCTGGCTAGTAGTGTTGGTAGAAAGTATGTCCCCTGGGTAGAGATGGAAAGTGTAGGGGGAACCTAGTTGATGGTAGGTTCAAGGCAAAGGTATTAGAGGTCCTTGTTCCAATAGAATGTGTGAGCGGTGCTTCCTGATTAGGTGGCACCGGCTCAGTGATATCAGAGGATAGGGGACATTGTCAACAGGCTAATGGGTGCAAGCTGCAGTTGCCTCAACATGTGAATGATGCAGGGGAGAGATGGGGATGTTAGCTGATCAATGGTGAAGGGTGTGCAATGCTCAGAGATGACCCAGTGATGAAAGACCTGGTTCCAACAGCAACAAGGGCTGTATCCGTGACAAAGGCAACAAGACTTGTTCTAGTGTCACAACCCTAGCTGAACCATGGAGGCTGAGACTCCACAGATGGTGAGGATGGGAGTTGGGATGATGACAGAGGTCAAATGTGTGACACTAAGACCTAAGTGGGTCACACAGGGAGTGATAGGGGAGAATGACAAGAGAACAAGTCTTGTGGGGGCAAGACTTGTGTCGCTGGTATATATACTAACTACTGCAGCTATGTACAATAGAGAGCATGTGACAAAGGAAACCAAAACAAGAGAAAGCAAGAGTCCGAGAGAAGCAAGGACAGAACAAAGGAAACATGATAAGTCCCTGACCAGCTAGGAGAACAAGGGAACAGGCCAGGCAGGCATGTCCCGCGGTCATGGCTTACATAAAGGCGACTATATGCGCCAGGGCGAGAAGAACAAGAGCAAACATGAGACAAACAGAACAACAAAGAGAGAAACAAGAAAAGGTTGTGACAACAATGGAATGCCTATGCAAAGAAGTAAACAGTCTAGAAGAGTGGGTAGTGGGGCAATTACCAGAGATTTACAAGGAGTTTGCATCTGTTTTTGAAGCAAAAGAAGTAGACAAGCTACCCCCACACCACCTCAACAACCTGAAAATCGAATTACAACAAGGGGCCCAAACAAAGATTGGACCAGTCCACTCATTAACCAAGGAAGAAGATGCCATCCTGAAGAAATGGATTGACAAAAACCTAGCTAAAGGATTTATTGTCCTGTCCACCTCACAATTGGCATCCCTGGTCATGTTCACAAAAGGAAAGGATACTGATGGCTGTCCTCAACCTCTACACCTATGTATGGATTACCAGTGGATGAATTGCAAAACCAAGAAGAACTGCTACCCCCTCACCAGAACCAATGACTTGACAGAAACTGTGAAAGGAGCCAAAATCTTCACCAAACTGGACCTGAAGTTGGGATACATCCTGGTACAATTTGCCAACACAGATGTACATAAAACTGCCTTCAGAAGCAAATAGGGACTCTTCAAGTCAAGGATCATGGCTTTCTGTCTTACAAACACACCAGCTGCTTTCCAAAACATGATGGACAAAGAATTCAGGGATACCAAGGATGTATATGTGGAAATCTACATTGACCACATCCTAATCTTCTCCAAAGAGGAAGAGAAACACCCTAAACACATTAAAGAAGTCCTCCAGCACTTGCAAAAGTTGGGACTATACTGTTTCCTCAAGAAATGCTCTTTCCATGTACAAAAAGTGGATTATTTGGGACCAGTCATCTCAAGAGAGAAAATGGAAATGCAGCAGGAAAAAGTAGCAGCAATCCCAAAATGGCCAACACCAAAAAATGTCATGGGTGTACAAACATTCCTTAGGTTTGCAAATTTCTACCTGAGATTCATCAAGAACTATACACACATTGCAAGCCCCCTCTACAACCTAACCATGAAAGGAAGAAACTGGGAATGGATGGAAGATGCAGAAAGAAGTTTCTAGAAGCTCATCAAAGAATTCATCAATGCCCCAATTCTG
This sequence comes from Ceratobasidium sp. AG-K, assembly GCA_037039685.1. Lineage (NCBI taxonomy): Eukaryota > Fungi > Basidiomycota > Agaricomycetes > Cantharellales > Ceratobasidiaceae > Ceratobasidium > Ceratobasidium sp. AG-K. Next base: position 30,013 of record JAWNGF010000007.1, on the reverse strand, counting down.
TCTCAACCAAACCAAGACAAAGGATTTGTTGTGGAATACAACACTTCAGACAAATCAACAGGTGTAATTGTTGGTCAATATGGCAATGACAGCAAACTACATCCAGTTGCATTCATGTCTGAAAGTTTATCACCAGCAGAGCAGAACTATGTCACTTTCAACAAGGAGCTCCTAGCAATCATCAAAGTATTCAAGGAATGGTGACATTGTATGGAAGGAACCAGGAAAGCAGTACTGCTGATCACAGACCACAATGTTGTGACCCAAGGCCCCTCCAATGGACTTTGTCTTCTGAGTACTTGTCTTGTGTCTCCTTTGTTCTGTTTCCTTTGTGCTTATGCAGCCTTAAGCTGCTTCTTTTCTCTTTTGTCTTGCAACTTCCATTCTTGGCATGTCATGTTCCTTTATAGGACATGACTCATAGAGCTTTTCTGATTGGATCATTTGTATGACTTGTTTCTTGGCATGAGTATGACTCATGTCTTTTTCTGAATATGTAATGAGGCAACAACAAGCATGGTATCCCCATCTTGTTTTGCCTTGTCATTTCCCCAACAAACAGTCCTTCATGGGGTTTCCCTCAGGGTTACCTTGGATCCTCAGGTCTTAGTGCCATTCACAGTCTACAGTTCACAGTTCTTTGGGTGCCAAGTCTCTCTAAGTCTTGACTTGAGCACATACAGTTACAGCTGGCAACCATCATAGTGTTGGGTTGCAACATTGCAAAACAAGATTATTCCACCAGGAAACAATCAATAGCCAACAGAGCACCCTCAAAGGTCTGGTGGCAACTTGGGCAACCACTAGTTTTTGCATTCCCATGCACTCAGACACCACATCAAATTTTTGAACCTTATTTTTTCAGCAATTGATATCTACTCAACGTCAGGTTCATTCAAAGAATTGTACTACAAAGGCAAATCCATGGCTTTACAAGAATCAAGAAGGAACCTGCCCCAAATGGCTCAGCCCAAAGAAGGGTGGACCAATCCCTTGAGACCAAGAGAAAGAACTACAAGACCCAATCCAATGGCAACTCCGGCCATGGGATCAATAAATCTTCCTGAACTCACAATGGTGGATTTAGAAGGATCTGGACCAGGACAGCAAGAAGACAAGACACTAGAACAGATTGTAGGAATACCAGTGGCCCAGGAAACCATCACAACACTAGCACAAATGCAAGAAGTGTTCAACCATACAATGGGTTGCTTAGTACACATACTTGATGCATCTTTTCTTCAAATTCAACAAGATATGAGGGAAACAGGGGAAGATGTCCAAACATTACAAATAGGTGTCTATCACCTTCAAGATACAGGAGCCACAAAAAGCACCATTCATGCACAAGACAGAGAAATAGAGCAAATTCTAAACATTGCAAATAGCATTGCAAAAATGCTGGAACCAAAGGAGGAGGAAGACGATGAACAAGGCACACATGGTGAGGAATCTACAACACCTAGAACCTCCAGGATTACAGCACCTGCCCCAGAAACACCAAAAAAGACAACAACCTTTCCCCTTGAAGAATACCAGTACCTAGAATCAGATGAAGAAAGCGTCAGGACAGGAGAAGCAGGGTCTGGAGGATCAACCAGGACAATCAGGTGAAAGATACAAACCCCTGCACAGGAAGAAAAGAAGCCCAACACAACATGCAGCAGACATTTCAGTATCAATGCAGATATAGCAAACAATGTCACAGAAAGTAAGGATCAATTGACAATTGTCAAAAAACCAGAAGCATACAATGGAAAAAGAGGAACAGAAGCCGATTGATTCATTACTTTGATGGAAACATACTTCAACATCCATGGTCAGATCTTTGATAACAATCAAAAGACAATTACTACATTCCTCAGCAACATGGAACACAAGGAAGCAAATGCATGGGCTTTCAATCATCTCAAAAGGATTAACAAAAACCCTTCCTATAGCAGCAACACCGATGCAATCTACTCCTGGTCAAACATGAGGGAGGATTTTCTCCTCAGCTTGAGCAATTCCAATAGCAAAGGAACAGGCTGCCAGGAAACTCATGACAATCCAAATGAAAGGCCCTCTCAACAATGCTCTCACTTCCTACATCACAGAGTTCAGAAGCCATAAACCCCTAACTAATATTGGGGATGCTGCATACAAAGGAGCCTTCAAACAAGGGCTGGCCCCAGAATTGCTAGCAGAACTAGACACCCTATCCCTGATGAACAACAATGTTGGAAACCTAAATTTTGAAGGACTTGTGACAGCAACTATTAAAGTGGACCAAATGCTCAAAGCAAAACAAGGGTATAGATCAACATACATCAGAGCATATGGAGGAAGCAATCAAACTGGACAATAAAAGGCAAACAAGTCATAATGGAACAACTCAAGGCAAGAAAGCAAAATTAGTCCCTGAAGAAACCAAGAAGCATGGTTGCCAGGAGGGAGCATGCATCAAATGCAATCAAAGGAACACTTTGTGTGACAGTGCAAAAATGGATGGAAGGACCAAGACATTCCATCTACCAAAGGGAAGGAGAAGGCCAAGGCAGGAGACCTGGAAGAAACTAGCAACAGCAAAAAAGGAGTCAGAAAAAGCCTAGGGTGCTCTGCTTCCATGTCAGATGCTTCCCAGATACCCTTGATCTTGAGGAAACAAATGTACTATAGAGCAACAAATGAATCACCACTTGTCTCAACTCAGATCAAGGGAATCATGGATCCCACTCCCACACTTATTGATTCCGGATCAACAAAGAACTTTATCAATATCACCTTCTCTCAAAAAAACTCCATTCCCCTTATCAAAACGACCTAAAGCAAGAGAAGTCATAGGAATCAATGGAAAAAAGCTACCATCAGTTGTTCAGTACAAGGTCCACCTCACCTTTGAGATCTTGGGAAAAGGTTTCACACAGCAATGCTACATTATGCCAACTGGAGAATCTCCCTTAATTCTAGGAATGACATGGCCATCAGAAGCCAACCCTGAAATAAATTGGGAAACAAAGGAAATCACCTGGTGAAAGGAACCCATCATAGCAAAAGCAGCACACCTAACAGAAATACCAGAAGAATTCCAAGATTTCAAGAAGGTCTTCAGCAAGGAACTTTTCAAAGAATTACCACCCCACAGGGAATGGGATTGTGAAATCAATTCTAGGCCAGATACAGAACTACCTAAACCAGCACAGACTTATCCACTTTCTCTGATGGAAACATGAGTCTTGAGGAAACATATAGAAGAGGAACTAGAGACAGGCAAGATTGTACCAAGCAAATCACCCATTGCATTGCCAGCTTTCCTTGTTAAGAAGCACCAAGATGAGAACGCAGAACCTATGACACTGGAGGAACTGTTACAACTGGTAGTTGACCTCAGAGGAGTCAATAAGATCACTATGCCCAATCAATTCCCTCTACCACTACAGGAAGACCTTCTGGAAAAATTAAAGGAAGCTAAAATTTTCTCAAAATTGGATTTAAGGTGAGGTTTCAATAACATTCAAATCAAGGAAAGCAGTCAATGGAAAACAGGGTTCAGAACCATGGAAGGGCACTATGAATACAGGGTCATGCCATTTGGACTCATGAATGCTCCAGCAATCTTCCAAAGGATGATGGACAAAATCTTCCATGACATAAAAGGATATTTCAGTAGTGATCTACATTGATGACATTCTCATATTCTCAAAAGACCGGGAACAACATGTATGAGATGTCAGGGAGGTACTCAAGCAATTAGAAGAAAATAACCTCTTCCTGAAGATCACAAAATGCAAATTCTTTATCACCACGGTCACCTTTGTTGGTATTGTTATCACACCTGAAGAAATATCCATGGAAAAAGACAAAATCAAGGCAATCCTGGAATGGCACATCCCAAAAACAATCAAACAGGTCCAAGCTTTCTTAGGCTCTGCAAACTTCTACTGGCAATTTGTTCAAAACTTCAGCAGCATTGTCAAACCATTAACCAAACTCACAAGAAAGAAACAGAAGTGGGAATGGGGCGTGGAGCAACAACAAGCCTTCAACAAACTCAAATCAGCAGTAACTAAGGATCCAGTATTAGCACATCCCAACCCTGCCAAACCCTACTTTCTTGAAACAGATGCATCAGGAGTGGCAATGGGAATGATTCTTTCACAATGACAGAATGATGGATACCTACACCCAATTGGCTTCTTATCACTGAGTTTCACAGCACTGCAAATGAACTATGATATGCATGACAAGGAACTTCTAGCCATCATTACAGCCCTGAAACACTGGAGATTACATTGAGCAGGAACTAGGGAACCAATCACAGTTTACTTGGATCATAGGAACTTAACTTACTGGCAAATAGCAAAAACCTTTAACCAATGGCACAACAGATGGTACCAAGAACTAGTGTCCTTTAACTTTGAAATACACTACCAACCAGGAAAACTTTCCAGCAAACTGGACCTCTTATCTAGACATTTGGAACATCAGGATATACCAAATGAAGAACAGATCATGATACACCAGGAGAGGTTCAAAGGCTTTGCAGCCAAATTAGGAAGGGACATTATTGCAGAAATCACAGAAGCACAAGAAGAAGATGAATTGCTGAGCACACTTGTCCTAGTGGTCAAAGACAGGGAAAACCTTCCCCCTAGTGCCAAAAAGCAGTCCAAGGATTACAAAATGATGGAGGGACTTCTATGGTACAAGGGTGCAATCCATGTTCCAGAAGATAAGGATCTACATCTGGAATTATTATGACAACATCATGATTCATCAACTGCTGGTCACCAGGGACAAGCAAGAACCCTAGAGCTTCTCTCAAGGTGGTACTACTGGCCAGGAATGAAAGCAACAGTCAACAGATATGTAGACTCCTGCAAAACATGCCAAAGAAGCAAGGGACACATACATTCAGTACCAGCAAAACCACTACCTATATCAATGCATCCTTGGGAAGACATCAGCTATGACTTCATTGTCAAGCTACCAAAATCAGCTGGATGGGACAGTATCCTGGTAGTGGTGGATTGACACAGCAAAATGGTGCATTTCATCCCTTGCAAGGAAGCAACAATGGCAGAAGGGGTTGCAGATCTCTTTTGGTCAAATGTTTGGAAGCTTCATGGTTTACCCAAGCAAACCATCTCTGACAGAGGGGCAACCTTCAACAGCCGCTTCCTACACTCCCTCTATGAAAAACCTGGAATCAACCCTTCATTCAGTACAGCATTCCACCCTCAGACTGATGGGCAGTCAGAACAAGTTAACCAGTGGCTTGAAGGGTTTCTTAGGGTTTTCATCAACTACAGACAAGATAACTGGGCACAATGGCTACATATTGCGGAATTTTGCTACAACAATCATGTCAACAGAACCACAGGCATGACTCTCTTCAAAATTAACTATGGATTCCACCCTGGATGGAATATAGTGGAAGTTGATGTTCAGAACCCTTCAGCTAGAACCCTACAAGAACAAATGGAAGAAGCAAGGAAAGAAGCAACAGCAGCAATGCAATTCCATGAAGATCAGGCCAAGGAACCCAGAGAACAATATGAGCCAGGTGACCTTGTTTGGGTGCTAAGCACAAATTTCAAAACAAAGCAACCAATGAAGAAACTGGACAACAAGAAATTAGGTTGTTTCAAGATTGCAAGGGCAATCTCTTCTCATGCATATGAGATTGAACTTCCCAAATCCATCAAGAAGCATAACATCTTCCATATTGATCAACTATGGAAATACAAAGAGGACAAGGCATTCAACAGGAACCAAATGCGACCACCTCCCATAGAAACAGAGGAAGACAAAGAAGTTTATGAAGTCAAGAAGATTGTGGATTGGAAGGAGATGAAGGAAGGACTCAAATATGTAATCTGATGGAAGGGATATCCACCAAGCAAAGATACCAAAGAAAGATCAGAAAAGATTGCAGAACTACTACCCATCATGAGAAAGTTCCCCAAAGAAAACCCTTTGGCACCTGTACCCCCAAATTTCAAACAGCAGCCACTCAAAAGGACCAAGGGGAGAGCAGCAAACTTCAACTCAAACAGCTCTCACCAGCCTTACATCACTCTAAAACCACTCACAGACCAATCCACCACTCCCAACAATCTTTCCAAACATGCCTGCTGCTCATTGCTCAGTCACCATCAGTAACCTGCCATGGGCCACAGGTGCAGCCCACAAAATTGCAAAGTGTCTTGGCTCAGGCATGGTCTTATACCACATTCCTCAATGGATGCGGCCTGTTGGACAGTGCCAATACTACCCAGGGAGCAACATGCTCCATCTGGGGGTGGCAGGGGCATTTGAGTGGGTTGGACGCAAGCCACCCACAATACGTCAACTCAGGGGGTGGCCAAGCATCCTGATAGCCAGGGGGTGTGCAATGTTTTCAGCCCAGGAGGTGATTTTGGGGAGTGTCAATAACAGGACAAGCAAGGAATGGAGGGACCATCACATCAACAACCCCCTTGTGTGGCAGTCCAAGTGGATCTGAGAGCAGAATGAAGGAAGGGCGCATTTGCACAACAAGTGGGAATGGGATGCAGTGTGGGATCAAGACCTAAAGGATTGGATGGAGGACAGGGGCCAAAGGGCCAAAGAGATTGAGTACCAGCTGTGGTGGTGGGACAATAGTCCCAACCTGGACCAATGGGAGGAAAGGAAGGGGTTGCCAACAGAATGGCTAGTGGACAAAGAGAGCGTTTGGGTCAAGGACCAACCTGCATGGGAAGGAGGGTGCAAGGAGGCGCCATGGAATTGAAGGAGGAAGTGGGGGACTCAGCAGAGAACCCCATAATTCTGGAAGAAGAGGAGTCCATTTGGTCCCAGGGGGACAGGGAGGCCTTCAAAAAAATGGTGGGCAACTGTAAACTGCAGTAGTTGCCATTCAGGACCCCTAAATGGGCTCCTAAGGGGGGGGTAATGTTGTGACCCAATGCCCCTCCAATGGACTTTGTCTTCTGAGTACTTGTCTTGTGTCTCCTTTGTTCTGTTTCCTTTGTGCTTATGCAGCCTTAAGCTGCTTCTTTTCTCTTTTGTCTTGTGACTTCCATTCTTGGCATGTCATGTTCCTTTATAGGACATGACTCATAGAGCTTTCTGATTGGATCATTTGTATGACTTGTTTCTTGGCATGAGTATGACTCATGTCTTTTTCTGAATATGTAATGAGGCAACAACAAGCATGGTATCTCCATCTTGTTTTGCCTTGTCATTTCCCCAACAAAGAGTCCTTCACTGGGTTTCCCTCAGGGTTACCTTGGATCCTCAGGTCTTAGTGCCATTCACAGTCTACAATTCACCATTCTTTGGGTTCTAAGTCTCTCTAAGTCTTGACTTGAGCACATACAGTTACAGTCGGCAACCATCATAGCATTGGGTTGCAACACACAAGAACTTGGAATACTTCATGACATCAAAAGCCGGGATTAAACAATAGAACCACTGGGCAGTGTTCCTCTCAGAATTCAATTTCCAGATCCAATACAGAGCAGGTGGTGGAAACAGAAAAGCAGATGCACTGAGTTAACCTAACCATGACCTAGACAGGGGGTGATCCCTCAAAAACCCTTACTTCCACCACAAGTTTTCATCAATTCAGCAGAAGGAGAACCCTCAGGGAGGCATTGTCAACTCACATTCATGAGGAAATCAAAAACCAAACCCTGAAGGACAACTACACACAATCCATTTGTGCTTTCCTCAGCAATCACCTGGACAAAGCCCCTGCAAAAGTCCAGACAGAGTTCAAAGACTGGAAGATCAGAAATGATATGTTGTACAAGAAAGGCTGAATCTATGTTCTCAACAACAATGAAGCAAAAAGACTGATCCTGGAACTCCATCACAACAACAAAGCAGTAGGGCACATGGGACAAGCCAAGACCTTGGAATTGATCAAGAGGGAATATTGGTGGCCTTCCATGAAAGCATTCATCAACAAATATGTGGCATCCTGCAATTTGTGCCAACAAGGTAAACCCATCAACCAACAACTGATGGGAGAACTACAGCCACTGGAACTTCCATCAAAATTGAGGCAACACATTTCCATTGATATCATTGTTAAACCACCCACATCAAAGGGGTTGGACACCATATTGGTCATTGTTGACACCCTCACAAAAATGGCACTCTCCATCCCCTGCTTGGAAAAAACCACATCACCAAAGCTAGCAGAACTATTTTTGGAACACTGTTGGAAGCTGCACAGTACCCCAGAAACTGTTGTGCCAGATCAAGGCCCCACCTTTGCATCCAAATTCATGAAGGAACTCTACCAGGCCAGCGAAATAAGACCAAGACTCTCCACAGCCTACAACCCTTAACCAGATGGTCAGACCAAACACATCAACCAAATGGTGGAATCCTTTGTCTGCACCTATTGATCCTTCAAACAGCATGATTGGGTGTGACTCCTTCCCTTTGCCAAATTTGCATAACATAATTCCTTCCACTCAAGTAATGGCATGACACATTTCTTTGATAATACTGCATGCCACCCTTCAATTGAAGGGACACCTTTAGAAGACAGATCTGAACCTGAAGCTGCTGCCCATGCACAACAAATTCAGGAAAACCTAGAAGAAGCCAAGGCCAGTCTAACCCTGAGTAAGGAACAAGACAAGGAATATGTGTATCAGAAAAGGCAGGAAGATCCCATCTAAATGGGTCACAAGGTTTGGCTCAGCCACAATTATATTGCAACATATTGACCATCCTTGAAATTCTTGCAAAAATGTCTGGGGCCCTTCACTGTACTGGAAGCAATAGGAAGAGATGCATACAAGCTTGAACTACCCCCTTCCATGACTATACATCCTGTAATCAATGTCTCCTGTTTGGCCAAGTACCAGGAAGATGAAATAGGAGGCTGGCAGATGGAACCACCTCCCCCCATTGAAACCCCAGAAGGTGAACAAGAGTACAAAGTAGAACAGCTCCAGAGCTCCAAGATCAAAAAGGGACCCTGAAGTACTTTGTCAAATGGAAAGGATACACATTGGAACATGATTCCTGGGCACCAGTAGAAAACTTTGGCAATGCCACAGAATTGATTGCCAACTTCCACAGAGAACATCCAGATGCCATCAAGGAAGTCCCCAAGGTTACCAGGAACCATTGCCATGAGGAGACAAGGGAGGACTCAGCTGCCAAAGAGAAGGAAGAACAGCCCATTTGGTGTTCAAAGTGTATGTAGGGGGCTGCTGGAATCCAAGTCCCCCTCAAAATATCTCTACTCCCACCACCAAAACCAAACTTACCCCTTCACCTCTTACTGCACTATGTCCACCTTTGCAAACACCACTGTCCACATCTACAATGAGGCCTTCACCTGCTCTCTCTCTTTCAAGAGGTCTCTGGTATGTATCAACCTTGAAGAAGGACTATACTACCACAAGGGCCTGTCCCAATCCTTCTGCTTCATCATCTCCCAGTGCTTCCACCAGTCCTGGCCTTGTTGCTCCTTCTGTGGCATACCCCTCATCCACTGGAGCAACTGGATTGCACACAACATGGCCAACATCCACAACCACCTGGAAATTGTCAATGTTTACTGCAAGGCTGCAGCTCGGGCGGGAATTGAGTACATTGACCTAGCAGTGGAACCTGACCAACAGCCAGCATTCATTGACCTAACAGACTTTGAGGAGGACTATATGGTATGAAAAGGTACAGGGTTGGAGGAGGACCCCTTTGTGTTGAACAATGAGGAGGAGTTTGTGTTGGTTGAGAGGGCCTAGAAGGGGGGGTAGTTTCACAACCTCTTCTGTTTCCCCTCTGTTTGCCTTGTGTTTGGTTTTGTTGTGGTTGCCTTGTCCTGAAGTATGCCTCTTATGTAAGCCATGACTGTGGGACATGCCTGCCTGGCCTGTTCCCTTCTCTCCTTGGTGTCCATGGACTTAACCTGTCTCCTTTGTTCTTTCCTTGCTTCTCTTGGACTCTTGCTTTCTCTCCTTTTGTCAGGACTTTCTGTTGTACATAGCCACAGTAGATAGTAGATATACCAGCAATGCAAGTCTTGTCTCCACAAGACTTGTTCTCTTTGGTTTTCCCCATTCTACTTGAGTGTCTACTTAGCTTAGCCCTCAGAGCCACTCATTGACATTCATTGTCCAGACGGGCAGATCACACAGCAAAAGAGCCTCTTCCTCAATTGATGATCAGGGAGGATCAATTTTCTGGCTCCTCTGCTATAATCAGTGCTTCCTTCCTTGAGAAACTCAAAGAGGCGCTTCTTGCTGACCCTAGCCTTGACACTGTGATGTCTGCTGCCTTGGAACCTGCCAAAACGCCGCATTCCATTGCTCAGAAGTTCAAAGATTACACTCTAAGCAAAGGAGTTTTGTTTTACCAAGGCAGAATTGTTGTTCCAGATGAACCTGAGCTCAAACAGGAGTTGTTATCTCATTTCCATGACACTCCAGCCATCAGTCACCAGGGATGGGCGAGAACTCTAGAGCTGATATCTAGGCACTACTACTGGCCTGCTATGTAGTTTCAAGTCAATCACTACATGGATTCCTGGGAAATCTGCCAAAGGAGTAAGGGCACACAAAAGCATGCTTTTATTCAGTCATTGCCCATTCCTGCTGGCCCTTGGGAGGACATTTCCTACAATTTCTTTGTCGAACTTCCCAAGAGCAAGGGCTTTGACAGCATCTTTGTTGTCATTGATTGCTTCTCCAAAATGGCACATTTCATCCCCTGCAAGGAGTCATCAACAGCTGAAAATGTTGCAGATCTCTTCCTCAAGAATGTTTGGTGTCTCCATGGCACTTCTAAGCACACTGTTTCAGACAGAGGCTCAACTTTCAACAGCAAATTCCTTAAGGCACTGTACAAGGCACTGCAAATTGACCCTGCATTTTCCACAGCTTATCATCCACAAACTGATGGCCAAACTGAGCAACTGAATCAATGGCTAGAGGCTTATTTGTGGGCTTGATAAGACTTTTGAACCTGCTTCTGAGCTGGTACACTTGGATGACAAATTGCGTGACTTCTACACCAACTTCCCTGACACCCCTGGCCAGATACTCCTGTTCCACGTGTTCTGCCCAAGCTTAAAGGACAGCCAGCAATCACAAGTCCAACAGCTCCAAATCTTGTCTTTTTGTGTCTCTTGCCTCACTGAGGCGTTCCATGCTGCTACATCACCTTCTCTCCACGCCTCACCATGCCCATTCATAGCCCCTTCAACAACACTCCCTACAACAGCTGGGGCAGTCTAGACACCTACCTGCACTACATGCCAGAGGGCTTCAAGAGCGAGCCGGATTCAGGTGTCCCCTAGCTTTGCTTTCTGCTCATTCCTGCTGCTACCAAGCATGCCTGCTTGCGCAAGGGCCCAAAGCTCTTCTGCCATGGATGCTATGGCTATTTGTACTACCTCATCAACAATCCCACTTCCCTGCGCAGTGGTCCTTTCTATTGCTGGGACCATTATATTACACTCAATTTCCACAAGTTCCACAAGGTCATTGCTTGGCGTTGCTACAAAAACTGCCCCCTGGAGATTGAAGTATCCTTATCCCAGTACAGGGACTTCTTCTACATCAGAAACAACAACAAATTGCATGTTTCTTTTGAACATCTTGAGCTCAGAGAAGACCCAGCGCCCAACCCACCCCTGCTCCAATACCCAGAGCCCAAACTGCTGCCAGAAGAGCCTGTGGCAAGCTGTGGATGGTTTCCAGAGCCTCCAGTTGCTTCTGATTGGGTTAGCATTGCCAGTAGTTTGGGGCACGCAGAAATGGTCCAACAAATCCACCAATGGCCCATTGTGGGGGGGGGGGGGGGGGGGGGGCTATGTGATGCGCCTTGCTCCTAACGACGGTCTGAGTGCTGTGCCTTTATCGCTTGTTGGCTGCTTTTGATGTTGTGCTTGTTGTTTTCCCCCTGTTGTGTGCTTGTTGGCTGCCAGGTAGTTTAGTTTGTTGTTTACTCCTTTGTTGTTGCTTCTCTTGCTTAGCCCTTTGTACACCTGAATTGTCAGCATGCATTCTCTGGTCTGCAATTTCGCTGGAGCGCTGCGCAATGATCCCCATGTGCTATGTGCTCTTCTTGTTCTGATGTTCCTTTTGTGCTCCTTTTGGACTGTTGTGCTCTCCCCATGTAGATAGCGCTTCCTTTCTTCTGCTTGCTATAAAGGAAGCAAGGGAAATTGTCTTAGAATCCCCAGAATGATTTACCTTGTTGTTTATCCACTCTACTTTGCCCTGAGGAGGTGATCCAGTGTCTCCTTGATTCTCTCAGTGAATTTCAGGCCCAAGAGCCGCTCATTTGTCTCCAACAACCCCTCTCAGAGCAGGTTGTGACATCATCAACTTTGTTTTGATTGTTGCTCATTTGCTCCGACTTCCCTCATCTAGTTGTTTGCACTAGTGGCTGAGCAGCATGTAGAATGTGTTCTCTGCCTTTCCCATGTTGCTGTGTTCAGATCTCCATGTGCTACACACCCTTCTTATTCTGATGTTCTGATCCTGCTCCATTCAGGCTTGCTGTGCATTCATCATGTTGATAGTGCTTCCTTTGCTTGCTTGCTACAAAGATGCAAGGTAAATTGTGTTGGAACCCCAAGAACAATTTAACTCTCAAACATTCCTTCTTGACAGGTTGTGACAGTTGTCCAATATCCTTTGGAGCCTCTCAGTGATTTGCAGGCTTAAGAGCTGCTCATTGGTCTCAACAAATCGTTCCTGACTAGGTTGTGACAGCTGGCGCACTTGCTTGTGACTGTGTTTGTATGTAAATCCTCAGACCTCTTTCACAAATCTGAGGTACGCATTTTCAGACAGATCTTCTTTTTCTTTCTCTCACCTTTTATACAGTTGCTCTTTTTGGTAGGTACTTTGTTATAGATCTCTTTCACAAGTCTGAGTTGTTCTTTACATCACTTTGAACAACAACTTGCCCAACGATACAATCAATGGTTAGTATGTTGATGATAGTTGGCAACTTTGCCATTTACTCATATTCCATAACCTCATTTGCAGCATCCCCATGCCCTGTAATTTTGTAAACAAGCACTCTTGCAAAGAGAGAATGCTGATCTAGGTAAAGGTCTCCATACCCATGTACCCTCAAAAAGATAATGTCAAGAAGCTGGCCATAGTTGATTAGTTGATAGGAAAATCTTCCTGGTTGTGTCTTGAGCCATATCTGTTAGGGAGCATGGCATACTCAAGCATTGTATAAGAAACATGCATCAATTTCTTCTAAACAATGCAAGTCTTTCTTGAGAAGCTTTTGCTAACGCAGCTTTGATTTCTGCCACTTGCAGCAAATAAGTGTTTGGTTGCTGCATTGGTAATTTGTGTGCGTCTCAATACTCTTTTGGCTTGGCTGTGTCAGTGGGACATAGTAAGCAACAGGCATCAGTCAGTCAACCAATGCACAAGTGGAGTTTCAACATGGGCACATGGCATTATGCCCTTTGACATCCAACAGCTTGGTGAGTGCCAGTGGGTATATCCCCAAATGCCAAGATGCATAATGCTTGTAAAGCGAATTGTTGAGGATGTAGGGGAGCTGAATGATTGCAAGTTTCAACACCAGTTTCCAGCTAAAGCAACTCTTCAAGTAACGGGCTGAGAAATGAATTAAGATCCTTGAACTGACATGGGCCTGGCATAGCACCAACACCAATGCCATGATTGAAGTAGGTGCACAAAGTGAATCCATTGAGTGATGTCCAAGGACAATTTCAATTGCTACATCAAAAACATGCAGAGGAATACCTGGCCAAATGATCTTTCAACAAGTGGCTGGAAGTGAGCACAATCAAAGACTTCCTGAAGGTGATGTGTCAAGAAAGTCACTTGCCATGTGCTGCATATTGGAGCAATTTGATAATGGCTAGGTTTAGGAAGATTGCCTGCAGCTGTAGAACAAGGAGAAAACAATGTATGACCTTTGCAGTCGGCCATTGGGCTTGAATCAAGCCTCCTTGCATAATGAACAGGCTGAAAGCTGGCAATATCTCCCTAATAAGGCGCAGTGGGAGTTGATGCAGTAATCATACGTAGTGATCTCAAGAATGGATAGACTGCCCACTCTTTCCAGTCATCAAACTTGTGTGGAAGGCCATCTCTTGGGTCAATGCATGGTTGATTTGTTTCAGCTTTCCTGTGAGAAATAGGCTCAGGTTTGCCAACAGAGTCTTGACAGTTCTTGGGTCGTTTGTGGATGAAACAGTGGTTATGTATGAGATAAGGCACAAAGTATTAGCTGAGTGCATGAAAAGGTTTGCACTAACTTAAGCCTTTGAGACTTGCTATTGCACCAAAGGATCTCCAACCTGTTCATCTCCATCTCCCCAAATTGAAGTGCAGCCTTGCCATTGCCACCTAAATCATCCATGCAGGCAGGATCACCAGGGTCATTGACCTTGTTTTTTGTTGTCTGAGCAGGGTAGTTCCTCTGCTGGCACAGGACAATCTTCATTCATGACAGTAGAGTTACAAACAAATATTGGTCAAGGACACAACTTTGGTACAGCTGCAATGGAAGGCTTGGACCACTACTCACCTTCTTCCACACTTTCACTTGGAGGGTGTCACAAGCCTTGCTCCTGACAATGGTCTGTGTGCTGTGCCTTCATCGCTTGTTGGCTGCCTTTGTTGTTGTGTTGGTTGTTTTCCCCCTATTGTGTTCTTGTTGGCTGCCATGTAGTTTGGTTTGTTGTTTACTCCTTTGTTGTTGCGTCTCTCACTTAGCCCTCTGTACATGTGGATCATCGGCATGTATCCTCTGGTCAGGGGTTTTTCCGGAGCGCTGCGCGTCGATCCGCGTGTGCTATGTGCTCTTCTTGTCATGATGTTCCTTTTATGCTCCTTTTGGACTGTTGTACTTTCCTCATGTAGACAGCACTTCCTTTCTTCTGCTTGCTATGAAAGAAGCAAGGGAAATTGTCTTGGAATCCCAAGAACAATTTTCCTTGTTGTTTACCCACTCTACTTTGCCCTGAGGAGGTTATCCAACGTCTTTTGGAGCCTCCAGAGATTTCCAGGCCTAAGAGCCACTCATTGAGCCACCAAACAACCCCTCTCTGAGCACGTTGTGAGAGTGGGGAGGATAATCTTCATTGACACCAGCAGACCCAAACTACTTGGAGCCACTGCCCAAACCACTGCACAGTGACAGGATAATGGCTGGAAGGAGGGTGTGGAGTGGATTTGGCTATTAAAGACATCAGTAGCAGCTCATCTTGGGAAATGTGTGTTGTTACATCTACTCCAAGGTCAGCCTTCCAGACATTTGCCAGGCTTTTCCAAATGGTTACTCTCACTCTTCTTCTCTTTCCTCAGCATATACAAGCATTGTCACAACCTGGTCAGAGAAGGGTTGTTTGAGACGAGTGAGCAGCTCTTAGGCCTAAGAATCACCGAGAGGCTTCAAAAGATGTTGAATAACCCCCTTAGGGTAAATTAGGGTGGGTAAACAACAAGGTATGTTGTTGTTGAGGCTCTAAGACAATTTCCCTTGCATCTTTAAAAGCAAGCAAAGGTAAGAATCATTATCTACATGGGAAAGCACCACAAGCACTAAAGGAGGAAGATGAGAACATCAACAAGGAAAATGCATGTAGCACA
This sequence comes from Ceratobasidium sp. AG-K, assembly GCA_037039685.1. Classification (NCBI taxonomy): domain Eukaryota; kingdom Fungi; phylum Basidiomycota; class Agaricomycetes; order Cantharellales; family Ceratobasidiaceae; genus Ceratobasidium; species Ceratobasidium sp. AG-K. Next base: position 14,423 of record JAWNGF010000007.1, on the reverse strand, counting down.
TGGAGATCTCAGTGCAGCAACGCAGGAGAAACAGAGGCGGGAGTGCACATGCCGTCCGACAATGTGTCCAAACAACTAAAAGAGGGAAGCCACACAAAGGGGCAACAATCAAAGCAATGTAGGTGGCAGAGGAGAAGAGCAACACAGAGAGAAAGCATCACACAGACCACAAAGTGTGAGTGCACAGCACTGAAACACAAGACATAGTCCATTGTCTAGAGCATGGCTTGTGACGATTGCTCACAACTGCCTGAGCAGGCTCAGTGGTGCCCAACACTGAGATGTTGGAGAGCCCTCCTGTCCTTGACAGCGTTGCTGCCTTCAGCACTTCTGGATTGATCACCTGGCTGGCAGTGCTATCCGCTGTTTGTTCTAGGTGCAATATCCAGATGTATTTCAGCTGCAGTATGAATTTCATGAGTACAAGGGTGCAGTTTTGAACATTTGAGATATTCCAGTAGGTTCTGTGATGAAAGGTTGCAGATTGCACTAGCAAGGCATCCAGGCTACCTACAAATGTTTCCAAATGCACAGAGGCATTCCTGCTGAGGTAGTGACCCTGTCCTGGAATTGTAGCGCTGATGCCTGGTGCTGGTGAGGTTTCACTTGAGCATGAGGTAGAGAATAATCATGCTATATCTGATTTGGTCTTTGTAGGACACCTGAGGATGATCACTTGATTGCAGAAGGTGGGGTGAAGGCTTGTACGTACTACACCACTGAGCAGGGGGCAAAGTCCATATTGTTAACCTGGACGATCTGAAACTGATGAGAGCAATTGGGAGCCCGTTTGGGGAGATATGGGTGAATTTAGCTGGGAAAGAACAATTCACCATGTCATGACCCAGTGCAAAAGGGTTGTAGGGACTGATGAGCAACTCTAAGGCCATAGTGTCATGAGCCATGCTCCTGGCAACAATATAGTGTTGTGTGTCTCAGTGCTCTGTTCCTCTCTCTCTTGCACTTAACCTTTGCCATGTTATTTGATTTGATTCTTACTCCTTGGTTATTTTTTCCATTGCCTAGTCCTTGGGACAGATGGCTGATTGGCATGTAGGCTCTGTCTTCTAATGCTCGCATCTTGCTGTGCTCAGATCTCCATGTGCAACAGGCACTTCTTCTCCTGACGTTCTTATCCTGCTCAATTTAGGCTTGCTGCACTTTCCCCATGTAGATAGTGCTTCTGTAGTTTGCTTGCCACAAAAAGGTGCAGGTGAAATTGTCTTGGAACCCCAAGAGCGATTTATCTTGTCCTTTGCCAACTCTATTTTACCCTGAGGAGGTTATCCAACATGTTTTGGAGCCTCTCAGTGATCCTAAGGCCTAAGAGCTGCTCAGTCAGTCTCAAACCGCCATTCTGGAAAGGGTTGTGACACTTAGATTTCAATGAAAGGCTCCAAAGACATTTTATGACCTGTTTGGGTGTAGTGGGATGTAAGCAACACAGCTAATCTTTTGCACTGCTCTAAGATCACTTCCCTTTGGTCTAGCATAGCAAGAAGTAGTACAGGACAACAATCTACCCAGGAGGAAGAACAAGTGTCAAGGAGCAAGTTGAGAAATCAGATGAGGAAGTGCATGTAACTCATGTAGGCAGCACACAGCCATCCAAATTAATCTGTAAGCAGAGCTTTCATGCCGCTCAATGAAGTGCATCAATGACAACGGGAGGGAAGCAGCAACAAAGGTGCAGTTATAAAAGCAAAGATAGTGGCACAAGAAGAGCGGAAATAACGACTGCAGTAAGAAGGAGCAAAGCTCAACAGAGGCCTAAGCAATGCAGTTCATTGTCGCAAACACAGCTTGTGACAATGTACTTCCAAGGGCTCTAAGGCTTTAGTTTTCAGTTAGTGGCTCCTAAAGTTGCTGGATAACGTTCCCTTGGTAAGACTCAGTGGGTCAAAGGAAAGGTGAATTGTTTTTGGGCTCCAACAGGATTTTGCTCTGCCTCTGTTAGAGTAAGCAAAGGCAAAGGCAATGATCTATATGGGGAAAACAGAACAGCCAAATGGCAGATCAGATGATCACAAACAAAGGGCTTGCAGCCAATGGCCACAAAAGCAGAGTATGGGAGGAAATCATTGTAGGTGACAACCTGTTGATCAACCACAGGTGGGATGGCTTGCACAACAAAAGCAACAACAATGGTGTGGAAACCAAACCAATTAATGTGGCACACAAAGATTGCACCTCAAGGAATGCAGCAACAAACATGGATGCTAAAGGCATGCAGTCCAACCGGGTGCAAGCTTTGAAGGTCCATTGTCAAGAGTATGGCTTGTGACATAACCAATTTGCTTATGGTAGAGGTGGAGCAAGCAATTCAGTGGTCAATTGACAATCACTTTGACCAGCTTTGATTGAACTCATTGAATTACATGGGTATCAGTCTTTTTTGTTTGCACCTGGGACAGGTTCCCAATGGCTGGAATTTGACTTTATGTTCTTCCAGGATATTTGAACACAGACATGCAAGTTGGTGATAATGTAAGTCATGAGAGTTGCCACCCCATCACAAGAGCACTGGCTGCAATGCATATTGCATACAGCTGTAACTGAGAATATTGTGGCTCTTCATGGTCCTAAGCAGTTCAAGTGTCACACCCAGTAGGCACCTCTGGGTCAGATAAAGTGGATGAACAACACAGGTAATTGTGCTAGGGCTCCACAAGGTTTCCACTACAGCTTCAATCATTGAGGGAAGGCATGGACACTGATATACCTACCAGGGGCAATTGTAACGAGGCACCAGGGGCTAGCTCTACAGCAACATCAGCAGATGATGAGCTTGTGCTATATCAGGGTCAAAGTGTATTTGTCTGGAACACTGGAGGGGATTACATGTGAACAAACATGTAGACAAAGGACTGGACACTGGAAGCAACAAGAAAGGGGCAGCAACCACAACAGACAGTCTGGTCCAGGAGGTGTGTCACAACCCCTTCAAGAAAAGGCTGTTTGAGACTTGAATGAGCAGCTCTTGTGCCTGAGGATCACTGAGAGGCTCCCAAAAATGCTGGATAACCTCCTCAGGCCAATGTAGAGTGGGTGAACAACAATGTAAATTGTTTCTCTGGTTCCAAGACAATTTCCCTTGCATCTTTTATAGCAAGCAAAACAAGGATCATTATCTACATGGGGAAAGCATGACAGGCACCAAAGGTGGAAGATCAGAAGATCAGAAGAAGAAGTGCATGTACCACATGGAGACCTAAGCGCAGCAACATGAGAAAATCAGAGAACAGAGCCTACATGCCACTAAACCACATGTGCAAACACGCAAGCACGGGAAGTCACCACAAAGAGGCAACAACCAAAACAAACTACATGGCAGAGGAGAAGTGCAACCAAGAGGGTGAACAGCACACAAAGCACTGAATCACAGGACATAGTCCATTCTCAGGGGCATGGCTCGTGACAAAATGTGAATACCCAGGGAAACAGCCATGGAGCTGACAAAGTTGGACAGCTCAACATTGGAACCAGTGAGACTGTCAATTGTCAGAAGCCAGGCCCATGTCACCCAATCAATAAGCAGCCTATGCATGCTATGAAGGAGAATGGAAAGTATCACTTGTTGTCACACTTCTAGCTGGGCTGTTGGAATTACATCTGTGTGCCTTGCAAGTACACTTCGTTGTGAGCTGTCAATTCTGGCAAGGTAACTCTGTACTCTACTACCCTGTGACATCCCTCAGTTCATTTGAGTGTGGCCTGGACCTCCTTGACCACAGCCATCATTCTGCAGCTCTGTCGTTGGCCATAGGCACTCCAGTAGACCCAGGCTAGGTTAGCTGGCAGCTAATCGACTGACTACCTTTGTCAAAGACAAAGCACACAAAACAAACAATGTGGCTAAGAAGTAACATAAAATAGAGAACAGCACACACATAATAGGTGGTGCCACACACCACAAGAGGTTGCAAGGAGAGCCATTCTCCTGACACCTTGGAGTTGTTATCACAGGATTGAGCAACAGGCAACAAATTTACTCACTCAGTGTGCATGTGATTGATGAAGGCATGCAAAATGGCTTCCAACCATTTGTTAACCTGCCCAATCTGGCCATCTGTTTGCATGTTGGAGGTGGAAGTGCATGATCAAGCAACAGGACATTCTACAACAGCTTCAGCAATTTGTGTAAAAAGCCATGTTCCTGGCTATGAGCTGTGCTTCTTATTCCTCTGTTGAGCTATGCCTTTTGTGATCCTTGTTGCTCTATTCTTTGATTTGTGCTGTTCCTGTGCCACATGGTTTGCTTTGATTGCTTCTCCATTCTTTTTCCTTCTCTTGATTATTCCTTTGTATACATGTTTGATTACCATGAAGTCTCTACTGCTGCAAGTTGATCTGCATTTACTGCATACTTGCTGCAACCCAACACTGTGATGGTTGCCAACTGTAACTGTATGTGCACAAGTCAAGACTTATAGAGACTTGGCTTGGCACCCAAAGAACTGTTAACTGTAGACTGTGAACAGCACTAAGACCTGAGGATCCAAGGTAACCCTGAGAGAAACCCAGTGAAGGACTGTTTGTTGGGGAAATGACAAGGCAAAACAAGATGGGGATACCATGCTTGTTGTGACCTCATTATATATTCAGAAAAGGCATGAGTATGACTCATGCCAAGAAACAAGTCATACAAACTATCCAATCAGAAGGCTCTATGAGTCATGTCCTATAAAGGAACATGACTTGCCAAGAAAGGAAGCTGCAAGACAAAAGAAAAAGGAAGCAGCCTAAGGCTGTGCACAAACAAAGGTAGCAGGCAACAAAGGAAGCACACACAAAGGAGAACGCAAGTAAGGAAGACACAAGGCAAGCAAATCGGAGTCCAAGTCTATTGGAGGGGCCTTGGGTCACAACAATACTCTTCTTCTTGTCTGTTCACAAGTTGCTCCTTTGGGTTTGTTCTGCGTTCCCCATGTAGATGGGTGCCTTTGGTTTGATTTTGCTCAAAATAAGTGAGATTGCCTTGGAACCCCAATAACAACATACCTTGTTGTTCACACACTGTACTACACCTTGAGGAGGTTATACATTATCTTTTGAAGCCTCTCTGTGCAACCTCAGCCCCCAGATCCTGTCATGAGTTGTGCTGCAGACAAGAGACTCCGTTATCCGTTTTCCTGTTATTTGTGTAGTTTGGTTACCCTTGTTGCTCTATTGCTGGTTTCATGCACTTCCAGTGCCATGTCCTTTGGATAGATTGCTGCTCATCCTCTACCGTGCCCTAAGGATGTCATTGCCCTTGTAGCCACTCAGTGGAATACAAGGCCATAGAGCTGCCTGTTTGTCCTTACAGCCCCGAAATCTGTTTGTCCTTACAGCCCCCATTCTCAAGGTGTTGTGACCAAGCTGTTCATGGGACCTGACAGCCCTTATTGCTGGGCAGTGAAAGCTTGCTGTTGAAAGTTGAGTGTTGGTCAGGCACTGATGTGCTTAAGAGGGCCATGGTGGTGCCATTGTAGCTGCAGAAATTCAACTGCAAGCTCTTCTCCTTCTGATGACACCTGGCAAGGGATGACATGTGCATTTGTGGATGAGCACTCAACCTCCAACAGGAACATATGAAAATCCTCGTTCTGGCAGAGTTTGACATTTACCTCATAGGAAGCATCCTTGCAAGGACATCTAAAATGGGCTTTGGCTGAAGGGGAGTATTCTGACAACTTGGTGAGAAAAGGAGCTATAAGGACCAATGAACCATTGTAAGGCCTGAGCTTTCACTGAGTGGTTCCAGAAGATGATTGATAACCTGATCTCAGTGTATTAAAGTGGCAAACAACAAGGCAAATTCATCTTGTGGGGTTCCAAGGTGATTCCCTTGCATCTTTGACACCAAGCAAAAGTGTCACAACCTGCTCTGAGAAGGGTTGTTTGAGACTAATGAGTGGCTCTTAGGCTTAGAATCACTGAGAGGCTCCAAAATATGTTGGATAACCTGCTCAGGGCAAATTAGAATGAGTAAACAACAAGATGAATTGTTCTTGGGGTTCCAGGATTATTTCCCTTGCATCTTTGATAGCAAGCAAAACAAAAGAAGCACTATCTACATGGGGAAAGCACTGCAATCCCAAATCAAGCAGGAAAAGAACATCCAAAGTAGAAGTGCATGTAGCACATGGAAATCTCAACACAGCAACATGGGAAAATCAGAAGACAGGGTCTACATGCCCATCAACCATGTGTCTCAAGAACTAAGATATGGATGAAGTAACAAGGAGTAACAATCAAACCAAACTATGTGGTATTAGGATGAATGCAACAGAGGGGGAGACAGGCACACAGCACAGAGACACCTAATGCTGTTGTCAAGGGCATGGCTTGTGACATCCCCCCCCCCTAAAATGGGCCATTGGTGGAGTCACTGGACCATTGGCACTGGCTCCAGCCCACTTGAAAATCACTGCCCCAATTAGAGGCAACTGCAGCTTCTGGAAACCATCCACAATCAGCAGCAGGCTCCTCTGGAAGTGGTTCAGGCCCAGGTACTGGAGAGGGGGTGGCTTGGGCTCTGAGTCTTCTCTGAGTGTGAGGCAATTGAAAGAAACATGCAAATCCTTGCTTGTTCCAATGGAGAAGCAGTCCATGTGCTTGGATAGGGGCACCTCAACCCACAGTGAGTATTTTCATTGCAATGCAAGCAATGGCTTTCTGGAACTTGGGGAAATTGCATGCTGTAAAATGATGCCAGCAATAGAAGGGGCTGCCATGGACAGAAGCCGGAATGTTGCTGCTGAGGTAGTCAAGGTAACCATAGCACATGTAGTGGAGTTGGCTGGGCTCTTGCACAAGCAGGCATATTTGGTAGCAGGTGGAATGAGCACAAAGCGCAGGTAGGGGGTGCCTGAGTCTAATTCACTCTGGAAGCCTTCTGGCATATCATGGAGGTGGGTATCCAAGCTGCCCTGCTGTTGTAAGGAGTGTTGTTGTGGGGGTGATGAATGAGCATAATGAGCAGCACTGTAGGTTTAAGTGAGCATGGAGCATTTGAGTAAGGCAAGGGAGGCAAAGGGGTGGGCTTTGGTGGTGTTAGACTTTTTTTGCTGGTCGCCCTGTTAACCTTAGGTACAACAAGAGGGACTGGATCATCAGGCCATGGGGCATCAAGAAAATTAGTGTAGAAGTCCCGCAGTGTGTCCCCTAAGAGCAGAAGGTCAGAAACAGGCTCTAAGGTGTCATCAAGTGGTCCATAGCCTTGCCAACAGACCCTGTACTTCCAGATTCCATTTTCTAGCTGCCAATCAATTAGCTTGTCAACCTCATACACCTCTTACCCATCCTCAGTTATCACAGGAGGTGATTGTTGGAAGGTGCGCTTGAAATCAGTGTCCTGCTGTATTTCAGAGAGCAGACCAACATGGAAAACATAACAGATCTTCATTGTCTCAAGCTGCTACAAGCAGTAAGTGTGGGAGCCTATGTGTTCCAGAACAGGGAAGGGAGCATATTGCTTGTGATCTGGTTTCTTATTGGGAGGCTGGGCCTTGATGTGCATGTGTAGCAACCAGATTTGATCACCAACTTCAAGTTTCAGCAGAGGGACTCCATGGGCTTTCAGCTTGTAGCGTTTCTGAGTCCATTTCAGCATTGTCTGGACCTACTCAATCACAGCCCGGACTTCTGCAGCCCTGTTATCAGCAGCAAGCATTCCAGTGGGTTCCAGGCTGGGTGAGATGGCAAAAAAGCAGCCATGAACCAGCTCAAAGGGAAAGAATCCACTGGCCTCACACCTGGAGTTATTGAGACAGAACTTGGCAAGAGGTAGCAAATCCACCCAGTCTGTCTGCCTGTGATTAATGAAAGCATGCAAATATGCATCAAGCCATTGGTGTATTTGCACAGTTTGGCCATCTGTTTGTGCACAGTAAGCAGAGGAAAATGCTGAGTCAATGTGCACTGCCTTGTACAGGGCCTTGAGAAATTTAATGTTGATTGTTGAGCCTCTATCTGCAACTGTTTGCTTAGGAGTGCCATGGAGATGCCAAACATTCTTGAGGAAGAGGTCTGCCATGTCTTCTGCTGTTGATGATTCTTTACAGTGGATGTTGATGGCTTGGACAATGTGTAGCTGATGAGAGCAATAGAAAGCCAGTTTCGGGCAATGTGGATTGCTACAGCCCAGTAAGAACATTTTACAATGTCAGACCTGATCAGAGCAGGGTTGTTTGAGACTAATGAGTGGCTCTTATGGCTTGGGATCACTGAGAGTGTCACAAGCATTGCTCCTGCAATGGTCTGTGTGTTGTGCCTCCATTGCTTTTGTGCCTCCTTTGGTTTGTGCCTGTAGTTTTCCCCCTGTTGTGTGCTTGTTGGCTGCCACATAGTTTGATTTGTTGTCTACGCCTTCGTTGTTGCATCTCTTGCTTAGCCCTTTGTACACATGGATCAGTAGCAGGTATTCTCCCGTCTGAGATTTTTCCGGAGCGCTGCGCATTGATCCCCATGTGCTTTGCACTCTTCTTGTTCTGATGTTCCAGTCATGCTCCTTTTAGACTGTTGTGCTTTCCCCATGTAAATAGTGCTTCCTTTCTTCTGCTTGCTATAAAAGATGCAAGGGAAATCGTCTTGGAACCCCAGGAACAGTTTACCTTGTTGTTTACCCAGTCTAGGTTGCCCTGAGGAGGTTATCCAACATCTTTTGGAGCCCCTCAGTGATTTTCAGGCCTTCAAGCCTGTCATTAGCTTCAAACAACCCTTATCTGACCAGGTTGTGACATTGTAAATCCTTCTTACTTGGCTGTAGCCATCCACATTGCCCCAAACTGGCATTCTATTGCTCTCATCAGCTGTACATCAGTCAAGCCATCAACAGGCACATTCCTAGGCCCATCCTCAGCAGCCAAGCTAGCCCCATTCACAACCCCATCTTTGCCAACCATGTAATCTTTTTCAGGCGCCTCCGTGGAGTGCAAGTCAACGGCAGGACAATCAGTTTCCACCTCAGGAACAAGGGAAAACTCTCCAGCAGCAGGCACAAAGCGCTCTCTACTCTCTGAAAGTAAATGCACCTCAGGAGGCACAGTTCATGGACAAAGATCAGGGAAAACTAGAGTGCATTTACAGCACAATGCACCACCAGTCAATCAAAGAACCTATCAAAATCTCCCAAATGATGGAGATTTGCACACAAACGCTATTGAAACGCATCCAGGAGCTGGAAGACACCCTGAACACACACATGGAACAGGAGGTTGAGTGGGTTGTCAACCAGGCAATCAATACAGAAGCCCCTAAGCCAGCAACGCCCCCCAGGACAGCAGGGATTTCTTGCATCTCCATGGAGGACACCCCCAGGCCATCTCAGGCAATCGGGAGCTCTGCTCTGCACCATTACCAAGTCCCCATGCATTTTGGGTCAGCAGATCCCTGAGGAAGCATCCCTCGTTGGCCTACTATCAAAAGTGAATCCCCTGTGCCTTTGCAAGCATCTGTGTTCCCCTCTTCCTCCACCATTTGCTTTGTGAACACCCAAAGCAACCCTTAACCCTCTGTCATTCATATTGGACAGGGAAAGGGAAAGAATAAGGCTCTGGAGGATGACAATCAATCTATCCGCTCTCTTGGCTCCTATGAGGAGACACCGGATCCCAATCCTACTCCAGACCCACATCAGCCACATTTCCCAACCATCAGACACTCTCCAGAAGCCCAGGAGAAGCATGAGGCCATGGAGATTATGGGAGAGGCTCTGGGTTGCTCTTTAACTGCTCCTTTGAGCACTTTGATCCAATGATTAAGCCAGACCCCAGGTGCTTCTATCTCCAAATTCAAGATCCCCAGCCCTGAGAAGTATGATGGCGAGAAGGGCCCTGGAGCCGAATTGTTTTGCTGGAATGCAAGGCTTACTTCTTGCGAACCAATCTTCCTTTCCCAGCAGGCTAGCTGCGTAATCGGGGGCAGTTCTACCTCAACAAACTTGTCAATGGAGACGTGGATGCCCTCCTGACTGGCTGGACTGCTCTTGAATCATGATTCATTTCTCAGTGGTCAGATCCTGCAGCAAAACAAGTAGCAGAGTGCATAACTCATGCTTTAACTCAAACCTGCTCAGCCAGCAATTATTCCACCAGCTTCTGCATCATTAAAGGTGATCTGGAGTGGCAGGACAAGGCCCTGATGGCCGCATTCCACTGAGGACTGAAGCAAGAAGTCTGCCAGAAGCTGATTGAGTTCCCACTCACTCAAAACATTACCACCCTGGATCAGCTCATTTCTACTGCTTGTTTGATTGACAACATGCTACTTGAAGCTCACCACACCTCAGGGACCAGCACAGCCACTTCTAGACCTGCTCATGGAAAGGCTGCAGGCCTGGTCACCTGGGAAATCAAGGACAAGTGTTGCACTGCTGGGCAGTGCATCAGATGTGGCGGAAATCACAAGTTTGAAGGCTGCAAAACTGGATGGTGAGTAGAAACCCCCGAAGAGGAGTTTGGAAAAGCTGAAACCATTGAGGAAGCTGTGGACACCTCTCAGCAGACGGGAAAAGACTAGGGTGCTGCAGTTGTACTGTGTCTACATGCACCAATAATCCTCTTTTGTCTTTAGAACCTTTGTACTGTGCTGCACTTCACCAAAATACAGCCCCCATTCTACCTATTAACATTGAGGGAATCACAGACTCTTATTCTGCTTTGCTTGACTCTGGTTCATCTCCAACTTCATCAACCCCCAATTTGCTTGTTACCACTCCCTGAGTCTCACTGAGTTGACAGCAGCACACCAAGTTGTTGGGATCAATGGCAAAGAAGTCAGGGACTCCATCAGATTCAAATGCTGCTTCAAATTCACTGCCCTTTCACATTCTTCCACTCAAACCTTCTACTGCTTGCTGCTTGGAGACAGAGACATGATTCTAGGCATGCCCTGGTTACAAGAAGCTAACCCTGACATCAATTGGTCTACTCTTGAGGTTCTTCCATGCAAATCCATGGAGTCTAGACTGGCAGAAGTGTCCCCCCTTCACAAGATTGTTCCCCAATGTTTCATGACTTCCGAAGTGTCTTTGGCAATGAATTCTTTGTCAAACTGCTGCCTCACTGTCCCTATGACTGTGAAATCAACCTGCAGCCAGGAAAGGACATCTGCTGGGGGCTCACTTGTCCTATGACAACCAAGTAGTCCACTGTTCTCAAGCAGTACATTGACATTGAGCTTGCTGTTGGGAAAATCAGGCCAAGTAATTCACCTGGAGGTGCTCCTGTGATGTTTGTTCCCAAGGAAATTGATGAACTGAGACTGGTGAATGGTTATTGTTGCCTTAACAACAACCCCATCAAAGATTGCTACCCACTGACACACCAAGAAGATCTGGTGGAGAACCTCAATCATACTAAGATATTTACCAAGCTGGAGCAGTACTCTGGATAAAACAATGTGCAAATTGAAGAAGGAGATGAGTGGCAACCTGCTTTCAGAACAAAATATGGCTTACTTGAGCACTTGGTTATGCCTTTTGGTCTCTGCAATAATCCTGCTGTTTTCCAATGCTTCATGAACAACATTTTGCATGCCCTGCTGGACATCACTGTGATTGGTGACCTTGACAACATCCTGATCTTCACTAATTCCATTGCTGAGCACGAGGAACATGTCAAGAAGTGCCTAAGCAACTCAGGGACAATCAGCTCTTCTGCAACCCTGCCAAATGCCACTTCTTTGTCACATCAGTAAACTACATTAGCCTTGCGATCACTCCTGAAGGCATCTCCATGGAAAAAGACAAGGTTCAAGTGGTCAAGGAATGGCCTGCTCCTCTCACTGGGAAACAAGTTCAAACATTCCTGGGCTTTGCCAACTTCTGTTGTTGCTTTGTGCCTGATTTCAGCCACTTAGCATGCCCTCTGAATGATCTCACCAAGAAGGAGGTTGCCTGGCAATGGACTGACACTGAGCAGTGCTAATTTGGTGCCATCAAGCAAGCAATTTGCATGGAACCTACACATGCACATCCAAATGAGAAGCTGCCCTATTTCCCAGAGACAGATGATTCTGTAACCACCCTGGGTGCTGTGCTGCAACAGAGACAGGCTGATGGTTGCTTGCACCCTGTTGCCTTCATGTCTGCAAGCTTCTCCCCTGCTGAGCTGAACTATGACACTCATGACAAGGAACTACTGGCTTTTATTCAGTCTTTTGAGCACCAGTGCATTTTCCTGGAAGGAACTGAGCAACCTATCACTGTCCTCACTGATCAGAAGAATTTGGAGTATTGGAAGACTGCTAGGACATTCAATCATCATCATGTGCACTGGTATCTGCTGCTTGCTTCCTACAACTTTGTCATCTCTTACAGGCCAGGTAAACAGTCCCAGAAACCGGATGCCTTGTTCAGAGACACAGATCACATGGCAGAAGAGCCTCTTCCTCAACTGATGCTCAAGGAGGATCAATCTTCCAGCTTCTCTGCTATGATCAGTGCGTCCTTCCTTGAAAAACTCAAAGAGGCGCTTCTTGAAGACCCTAGCCTTGACACTGTGATGTCTGCTGCCTCTGAACCTACTAAAATGCCACATTTGATTGCTCAGAAGTTCAAAGATTACATCATAAGCAAAGGAGTTTTGTTTTACCAAGCCAGAATTGTTGTTCCAGATGAACCTGAGGTCAAACAGGAGTTGCTATCTCATTTCCATGACACTCCAGCCACCGGTCACCAGGGATGTGCAAGAACTCTAGAGCTGATATCTAGGCACTACTACTGGCCTGCAATGAAGTTTCAAGTCAATCACTATGTGGATTCCTGCAAAATCTGCCAAAGGAGTAAGGGCATAGAAAAGCATGCTCCCCTTCAGCTATTACTTATTCCTGCTGGCCCTTGGGAGGACATTTCCTCTGATTTTGTCTTCAAACTTCCCAAGCGCAAGGGCTTTGACAGCATCCTTGTGTTGTTGATCACTTCTCTAAAATGGTGCATTTCATCCCCTGCAAAGAGTCATTGACAGCTGAAGGCATTGCAGCCCTCTTCCTGAAGAATGTTTGGCATCTCCATGGCACTCCTAAACAAATGGTCTCACACAGAGGCTCAACTTTCAACAGCAAATTTCTCAGGGCCCTGTACAAGGCGCTGCAAATTGATCCAGCATTCTCCACTGCTTACCACCCACAGACTGATGGTCAAACTGAGCAACTGAACCAATGGCTAGAGGCTTACTTGCAAGCTTTCATCAATCACAGGCAGACTGACTGGGTGGATTTGTTGCCTCTTGCAGAGTTCTGTCACAACAACTCCAAGAGTGAAGCTACAGGATAACCTCCCTTTGAGCTTGTTTATGGGCATTCTCCAGTAATTCCTCCAAGTCTAGAACGCACTGGAACACCAGTTGCTGATGACAGGGTTGCAGAATTCAAGGCTGTGCTTGAGGAGGTCTAGGCCACATTGAAACGTACTCAGGAACACTACAAAGCAGTGGATCACAGAGTTTTTTGCCGGAATTTGCAGTTGGTGATGAAGTTTGGTTGCTAGGCATGCACATCAAATCCCAGCACCCCAACAAGAAGCTAGACCACCAGCAATATGGCCCCTTCCATGTGCTGGAACACGCAGGCTCTCATGCTTATTGCTTGGAGCTGCCTGACACTATGAAGATCCATGATGTTTTTCATGTTGCCCTGCTTTCTGAGGTGAAGGAGGACACTGATTTCAAGCAAAACTTCCAACAACCTCCCTCTGTGCTCACAGAACATGCAGAGGAAGTCTTTGAGGCCAACAAACTGATTGATTGGAAGCTGAAAGATGGAATCTGGAAGTACAGGGCTTGTTGGCAAGGCTATGGGCTGCTTGATGACACTTCTAAGCCTGCTTCTGATCTTGTCCACTTGGAGGACAAATTGCAGGACTTCTACACCAGCTTCCCCAATGCCCTATGGCCAAATGACCTGGTTCCAAATGTCATGCCCAAGGATAAAAAGGCTGCCTCTTGCTGGCACCATTTCATTGCACACAATTTCTGCAAGTTACACAAGGTCATTGCTTGGCCATGCTACAGAAACTACCCCTGGAGATCAAAGTATCCTTATTGCAGTACATAGACCACTTCTACATTGGAAACAACAAGGAATTACATGTTTCTTTTGATTGTCTCAAGCTCAGAGAAGACCCAGCACCCAATTCACCCCTTCTCTAATCCCCAGAGCCCCCACCACTTCCAGAGCAGTCTGTGGCAAGTTGTGGTTGGATTCCAGAAGCTCCTGTTGCTTCTGATTGGGGCAGCTATTTCCAAGTAGGCTGGGGCAACCAGCAATGGTTCAATGACTCTGCCAATGGCCCATTTTAGGGGGGGGGGACAATGTCATGAGCCTTGTGCCTGACAATTCACTATGTGTTGTGCTTCAGCACTTTGTGTGCTGTTCTCTCCCTCCTTGTTGTGCTTATCTTCTGCCATGTACTTTGTTTTGACTGTTGCTCCTTTGTTGTG
>JAWNGF010000006.1:3205443-3294649 GCA_037039685.1 Ceratobasidium sp. AG-K | reverse complement strand
TAAAGCAGTGTCGACTTGAGGACTGAGAGTTTTTTAACCACGGCCGGCAATACACAGCATTTAATAATTATGGGTTTCGTCTACAAGCCCTCTAATGTACTTCGTCAAGGTCGTGGGTTGTAAAGCAAATCAAGCTGTGTTTTTCCGAACCGTCCTGTTGAGATTCAACCCCGCTACAACATTTATTCTAATCATGTTTTATCTGGTCATCGCTGTTTCAGATTGACGTTGCAAGCTGTTTCGTGCCTTATAAACAATTCCTGTTTGCAACGTGTAGCCAGATTACAAACGGTGCAATCATGAGCCATGTGTTTTGGCTAAGTTCTTCAATCGTCCTACGATTAAGTTGTGAACTAAACGGTGCGGATATATACGGAAATATACGCGTGAACTGTCTCTGGGTCTCCCTGGATACAAGTCACGGCGAGGTGCCATTTTACCTTCTTTATGGATGATTCGTACGAAGTCTTCGTTAGGGAGGCTTGTACATGAAGACTTTGAGCCAGGGCGTTTGCTTGCGATAGCTCGGAGCCAGGTATTTTCGCTAGCGGAACTCAGGGCGGTATTCGACAGAGGCGCACTCGTCCAATGATGTCGATCAACAACCATAACTAAGGTATGGGGTTGCTGCACGGCTTTATCCAAATATGTACTCGGCCTCATGTAATCATTCCGTGAAACCTGAATAGCCAATGCCTTGAGGTGGCGAGCTGCGGACATTGTCACGCAGGGCCGCAACGAGCTTTGCTCCATAGGATGGACAGGCAAACGCAAGGTTGGCGCGACAAGGTTGACACGATGTTCTCCGGCTTGCGCAACTGTTTTCGTTTGTCCCGTATTACAAAAAAAGGCAGCCGCTAGGAGGCCATCTACATGGAGCTTTTTTGCAGAGACTGAGCGCGCAACAGTGCTTTTTTGCCTGCAACCCACGCTAGGTCCACAGAGCCAGAGCAACGATTGTGAGCTGTCGTCCGCTATCAGCCCACTGATGTATGTCGTTTCTTTGCTCCATCCGTCGTCCCTTCGAGACCAACCAGCATCAGGGTCGTAGCCGGCATCCGGAGTCACGAGTTTGGTAAGTATTTCCTCGGTCGCTGAATAAGTTGATTTTGGTTTACGTGAGTCCATGATTTGAAAATCTATGATGCGAACTTTACCATCGTCTAGTAGAAGCATCAGAAACCCCTTGGACAACTTGTACATTCTTCAATCCCGCGATTCGAATGCTTACCTTAAGACACTCTTGAATCGTTCCAAGAAATTATTTAACTTGGTCTTGAGCAGCTGCTGAGGGATACGAAGGCACGTGAGCAGCATCGACGGGCTAGGTAGATATTGCGTAGGTTTTCGGTGCATATATGGGTCCGCGAGCAGCTGACACTCACCAATACCAGCGTCCACCTCGTAAGAAATCACGAACCGGGGATGAATCGTTGATTTAGGTTTAGTATTGCGAGGGATAGTTGCTTTCAGTTCCCCAAGTCCCGCGTAGTCTTTTGCGGAGTCGATGAGAGGCAACATATCCCCCATTCCGATAATAAGATCTTTGACAAGCATGTCGCATTTATCTTGTTCTTTGAGTACCTACACACGCATCCATTGTTTGACCCTAGTTATGTATTCAGACGCGACTTGGACCGACTTACTTCCCAGGCCTGAATGCAAAGGCCTAATGTAACTTCAGCTGCCGGATGCAGCTTAAGAAAGACGAAGATTAGCGTCAGATTAGCTACCGATCGGAACGATGCCCCTCACCTCGGATAGATGGTGCCCAAATCTCAGAACTGTTTCGATCATATTGCGTGTTTTGCCTAAACTAGTCAGAATACTGGGATTGAGATCCAGGGTGGCCAACGCGGATTTCTGAGCAGCACGAGCCACATCAAGCTCCTATTAAATTCGGTGGATGCTAACATTATGAAGCTCGGTAGAGAATGAGATGGACATACCATGCCGGGGATGACGAATGTAAACCTGACCGAGCATGGAACAAGGCCCGTATTATCTTTGAGGTCTTATCGTGGATAAAGAGGTGCAATCCCTCAACCCATTAGATGGCTCATCTAAATAGTAAAAGCAGACGCACCCCATGCTTCGCGGGGGAGTGTTTCAACCTGGTTTACTCTGAATTTAACTGTTCCAGTTCGCACTCTGCGGCGGAATCGATGGACTTCGTAAACCCGCAGCTCAATGATATCGTCCGACTTGGCCATTCTATCGACATGGGTTGGATTAATATAGCATCCTTATTGTATCCAGTGACCATGACTAACATCGGCCAAACATCGACCCATCGTAATGGCTGTTTGACGGCAACTTGGTCGAAAAGTTGCTGTACTCGTTCTCTCAGAAGAAGCTTGAGGCATATAGGATACTCGGTTTGGGAGTTGAGATCAACCTCAATTCCTGAACAAATCGAAAATAGTAAGTAGTTGACGCTGACCAATTGCGTGGAGGAAACGGTCTCGATTGATCGCTAGAACTGTATACCTACTCTGAATTCGAAGACAGACACTATCAGACAATATCAGTTCAGGACGCGAACGTAGTTTCCCAAGACTTACGATCCCTGTGTTTTGAGACCAGGAGACGTTTCTTCCAGCATGTTGTTGTTGCTCGAGCGCGATTGGTGGCATTAGGGCAAGCCCCAATGTCCTGATAATCGCCCGGCGCTAGCGCTGACAACGCTCCCGCTGGATGTGGGATTGATCTGTTTGCTGCAACATAATCCACCAATGCCGAAATGCTTAAATTGATCAGAAGCGAGAATATGAGCTCGTCCCTAAGCTGTCGTATAATACGAACATCTTGATTGGGCAAGGTATATGTCATCGAGAATTCGCTCGATTACCCAGAGTTTTCTGTTGCCTCACTCACTTAAACCCGCCAGAGGCGAACTAGCCATATATATAATCGCACCTAGTTCCTTATATTAAATTTACTGGGTGGCCTCCCGCTGCGGTCAGATGGTAACCTGGTCAGATTCACGCTGGTCAGATTGCCGGATGTAAAGTAATTCCACGGAAATTAAACCCTCGAGCAACTATCCCGATCAAATTGAAGGCAAGGAGGTCTGGTCAGATAACCTGAATCCGACTATGTGTGGCCAATTCAAAGACAGACCATCACTCATGGGTAGCAACAGGAATTTTCTTATGAATCCGCTTATACCATCAAGCATAGCATACAAATACAATCTAAATAATACAAACCAAACATTCAGTCAAAATCCGGTCAATCCTCGTTAGTGAGCTAGCCGCCTCGAGAGCGCTTTCAAGCACTCATTTTCCCATTCAGCTTTTCTTGCGGCCCTCCTGTCTTTATACCGATTCTTCCCCGCAAAAGGTGCTCCCGCAGCATCCCAGTGAGTTTGGTCGGCAGAAGTGTAAAGCCAAGGTTGAGTACGAGGCATCAATGGTGCCTCATTTCTGGGTTAGCCACACCTATGAGTAAAAATTATCAACCCCCATGTCAATCAACCCACTTTTGTGCAGCACCAAGATATGCGCCCACTCCCATCGCAACCGACAAGGCGCCCAAAAGGGGTACAACCTAAGACATCGTAATGAGTCGATGTTCTCCGTGTCAATTAATCTTAGTTATTTACCTCGGGCACTGGGAGGTTCCTTCGGATTTGTGGCAGCCTGCCCAGCGGCTTGCCCGGCAGAGGAGAGTAGTGATGGGGTCCTGAGGCAAAGTTGGCGGCGGACATGATACAAGTGTTTGAGAAGTTATGACGAGCCTAGAAATTGTTGGTTGTGATGTGGGTGAATCTCGTTGAGCGCTGGGCAGTGATGTCTCAGGCAACACCCCAGGCCATCTAAATACCCCCAGACCGAGACTAGAACGGGACAAGACGTAGGATCAGAACCAACATCGCCTGGATTCGGGTCTTGGTAGAGGGGTCAAACCCACCGCACTGTGGCGGCAGAGTTACAGATACAGCTCATACTCAGCCAATGATGAAGCATGGGACCGAAGGCGGGCCGGTATGCATCCGCCGGCTCCTTTCAGGGTCCCTCCCGACCGCACCCTCGCGGCTCGGGATCCGTGCATTTCCTTATGCTCCCCGATACACCCCACTAACTGTGAGTCTCTTGTCCACGTTGATCCATGTTACAGCAAGCTTCATAGCAATAGGCCACGCCTCATACTGACCATGATCGCATGCTCGGCTTCACCAAGCTCTGTTCGAGAAGCTACGGCGTATCACCATCCGACCTGTATCCGACATTCGGCAGCTCGTGGAGCAATCCCTTCTCGAAGTCGAACCCACCTGGCACTGGCGTACAGAATATGACTGGCTTCTGTACCTGTTATGCTCAGTATGTCCCCAAATTGGTAATGGTCGAGGTTGTCACGTTGTACTCGTATGCGTGTATAGGATATGTAAACGCCGAAGAGGAATCGCTATTTTAGAGGCATGATTGAGCATCAAGCTGGTTTCTAGTATTCAAACCAATTGACAAACCGTTGTTTCAATTAGCCTAGAATATTCAACTCCCATCAGCATCGTGTCCAGTTTCACGGCCGGAGTCCCCTTGTCTACTGGCGGAAATCCTATTGACAGGAGGTTGAAATTACTTGCGTTACGTTCGCTCCTTCGGCAGGTATGTGCGAGGTACTCTCTGGATTTATTCCAAGGTTTTTATTGTGAGTTTGTCAGGAAATTGGCTTTTTTGACCGGGAAGAGAACGCGTCTGGTAGCTTGACGGCTGGAATTGCATAACGTGCTAGTCAGGTATCGGTTGCGATTAGACTAGTATGGCAGCAAATCATCTCTTCAGGTGGCAAGGAAGTGGCTCTATTGTGTTGACTAGATGGCCATCTAACAGAGTCGGTGGAAGTTTCTTCGGTGCATTTATCCTCGGAATGGCCCGTGAGTTACGATCGTTTATGTATGCTAATGCGCTACTAAGTTGGTACAACGCTCCAAGTGTCTTGGAAACTGGCTCTTCCGAGCTACGCCCCAGTCTCCATCGTTCTGGCTACAGGATACCCGAGCGTTGGGGAAGGGGTAACTGGGCCCTATAGCTGGTGGAGGACAGGAGCAGGAGGTGGGAGCGGTGACCCGGGTACCCCCAGGGTACCCCCGCTCCAACGGTAGGTTGTTGGAGAAATACGAGCACAATGTTCAGAAGCCGCTGAAAGACGCCTTGGCATTTGCAAGCGAAAGTGTGATGCCATCAAGGTGCGCTCAATGGACCCTACATCGATGTGAGTACGTTCGAGTCTGGTGCTGTGCAGTGCAGCCGCTGAATTCATTGCGCCGTGTAGCTCGTTAAATCTCAGCTTTAAGCCGCAAAAACACTCAGCGGCCCGTGCTCAAAGGATGTCATTATTGTAGTACTGGTTGCGAGTAGTAGAGCTGGATTGGATGGTATTGAACTCCGGAGTCGACCGTGAACCACACAGATTAGGTATACCAAATTACCTTGTTCACCTGCCTTGCGATCGTCCGAAATTCTTGCAAAATAAAATAGCTTATATTATTTGATACACCCAATGATCAACAAAGCACGTCTACAATCATAACCCTGGCCTGAGTCAAAGCCAAACCCAAGTTGACCTGATGACCACAGCCTTCTACTTTCCTCGAATCAACCTCGCCCAAACAGTATCTCTCCCTAAATAAAGCATGGTGGTCCGGCATTTCTGCATCCAGTAATTCCGCCGCCAACCAATCCTCGGGAATGCTGAACGCTCTACCCCCGAATTACCAGGCTCCCATCTCAACAATCACCTCGCGTACTCCGTCCCAGTTGGTTCGGTCAGTCGGAACTTCGAGCCAAGGTCGGGTGCGATGCATCCTAAGAGATAGATCAATTAATACGATAAACACGGGTTCAGCTCAACCGACTCACTGTTGTGCAGCACCAGATCGAATGTACGCTCCGATTCCAAGTGCTAACGATGCGGCACCCAAGACGGGAATTACCTACGACAATTGATCAGTCCGAGAATCTCGAGTCTGTCCCAGCCGAATGCTTACCTCGGGTGCGAGAAGGCCTTTTCGAATGGGCGGTATTCCGGCTGATGGCTTGGTTGGCAGACGGAGGCGGTGGGAGGCAGTTATGTGAGGTGCAAAGTGGCCAGTAGACATCATGCAGGTGCTCAAGTAGATACGAAGGTTCTAGTGCTCGTGTATGTGTCTAGGGCAATTGATTGAGTCCCAAGCGGTGCTAATTCGAGTCGCAGAACCCCACGCTGCCTAAATACTCGCAGGCAAAGTCCAGGCCGAGACGCGATGCCAGCACAAACCACTGTTGCCCCACACTCGAATGTCAGAACGGAGGTCGTAGCCGCCGTACGAAGGCGGCTTGCTGGCGGTATGGTCACAAATGGAGTTTATAGTCGATGATACGAGCTGAGCGGGTGCGGGGGTTGGAGACGAGAAACATCGGTTTGTATTTCTTAGAGTCTTCTCCGGCCGTACCCGCTCGGCAGAGAGACCCGACGGAGTAATTGCAAATTCGCCTTCGAGTCTCTGGCGCTTTGCGACTTGAGAAGCGCCTCCGTCAGCGTCGCGTAAAGTACCTTGTCTACTCGCTTGCTCGAGTAATCGGGAGTGTCTTTCAAGAGACATGAGTTGTATTCGCCCAATCAATTATACCCTCTGGCTGGGGTCGAAAAGATTCAGGCCGTGCCATGTGTCTGTTGCTCGTTGTGCGGCTGTCCAAGAGCTACTAGTGTTGGAATTTCAGCTTCACTCATAGTATAACATATAATCATGTGACCGGGATCTGTCCGCGTCCGTTTGTTATAGACTCGTGTCGTGTCAGTTAAACCTCAGTTCTCTACCTCTAAGTAGCACGAGCTGAGATACATTTTCTTTAGCTCGGCAAAAACGCGCTAATCGCAACAACTAGTTCCGTCTGTATATTTGGGCTCAGGAGGACTAGTACTTCAATATGCTTGAGTCGTTGTCGCGGTTTAGAGTCGGGTGTACGGGGACAATAGGTGGAGGATGGATGGCAGGCTATAACCAGTTGTAGGACCTGCCGGGCAGCTACCGAAGTCGCTTCGAGTACTTTCAACTATCTTAATCACCTCTATTGTGGTAGAAGGTGGTGGTCAGGCTCAGTATTCACGCATTTAAGAGGTACTATAGCCACCGATAGCAATGATTTCTGGTTTGGTACTGAGCCACATCCCTGGATATACGCCACACCCCCCTCGATTATCAGGCCCTTATCTCTTCTAGAAGTTAAATTAGCTACTCAACGACCGGAACGTCAGAAGATTCGACTAATTTTTTCAAAGTGGTTCGAAATTTCCTTCCTATCATACAGATACAGACCAAGCATTCAAAATGTGGCATGAGCCCAACCAATCACTATAACTATATCGTCCCGGGTTATCGTCTGTTCCCTTGCATCCGCATACTACGTCCTCCCGACAGAAACAATCATATCGCGCACTCCTCCCACACCTTCCCAGTGAGTTCGGTCGGTAGGAGTTTGGAGCCAAGGTTGAGTACGAGGAAGACATTGCACATTGTTCCTGGACAAACCGAGTCAATGAGTGAGATCCACAAGGGTACGAATCATCGACTTACTTTGTGCGGCACCCGATCCAAAGTATGCACCCATTCCAAATGCAAACGACATGACGCCCAAGGTAGGAATCACCTACGACGCACCGATAAGTCACCAAAGTACATGCTAGTTTGAGTCGAGAACCCACCTCGGGTACAAAAAAGTGCCTTCGGATATATGGTAGCCCTGTTAACGCCTTGCCCGGTAGAGGAGGATGGCTATGAGGGACAGAGCCACAAGGCACGAGGTGACTAGCGGACATGATGCGAGTGTTCAGATAGATGAATAGGATATTGCTAGTAGTCGAGTGTTTATACAAATGCAGCTCTCTGTCGGATTGCGAGTGATGATGTCCGAGTAGCAAAACCCGAGGCTGTCTAAATACCCACAGGCCGAGACCAGAGTAGGACCAGACACGAGCACAAGGCGGCCATCGTCATCATACGGCTCTCGCAATGAGTTTCACAATGCCGTATCGTGGCGATATAGTACTGCACGGTGTTAACGGTTGGTCAATCCTGAGGATGGTTGCGAAAGGCGAGAGCAGGAAACATCCGGCGTTACCGTGTCTCGGGGTGCTCTCTGGCTACACCCGTTCGGCCAGGAAGCGCCGGACTCCACCGATAGTTTGGTCGTCTTATGTTACGGTGCCTCTAACTTTTGGTAACATACATGGATGGGCCCCTAATCTCTTAATACAGTTGATATATACCTGTAGACCTGCACGTAAAACTAGCTACAATATGCGCATGCTCCGAGGGTGCTTTTCCTGAGATATATAGCTAAGAAGGGATTGCATTCGCAAGAATCGAACAAACCAAACATCGTATTTTAGAAATGATGAGACGGGGTTGCCTCTTCTGTAGGAGAATCGCACAAGATGTCATATTGGTTCAATTCGAGCAGACCAACTGATGTGGGAGTCGGGTGAAAGACTAGCATAAACGCCCTTCGGTTCCGAAGCGTCCGTATCACGTGCGCCCAATTGGAAACGCAATTTCCTACCGTATCTCATCCCCCCACTCCACCACCACACTCGTTCACCAAACATGGGCATATCCTACTACGACGAAGTCGAGATCGAAGACATGGTATGGGACGAAACAAAAGGCGTATTCCACTACCCCTGTCCATGCGGCGATCGATTCGAGATTTCACGCCAGCAGCTCGCGAATTATGAGGATATTGCGACTTGTCCGAGTTGTAGTTTGATTATTAGGGTGATATTTGATCCTGTGAGTCGGTCGTGACTTTATATATTTGAGTATGGTGCTAATGGGCGGATGCTTAGCTGGATTTCGAGGATGATAACCCAGAAGACGAGGATGGTAGCGCTGCAGAGGAAGAAGAGAGCGAGGGCAGCGACGACGATGGGGAGGACGAAAAGTTCCAAGACGCACTCGAGAACTTGAACCTCAACGACGAGCCCACAGTCGTGACCCTCGTCGAGACCCGTGCATAAATGACTCATCTCTCTCTTATTTTTATGTAGCCTAGGCATCTTGTATAGCAACATTTCTGCGACTGGAATAATACAACTGAAAGCATGGATACAGGATTGCATATGAACGTCTATACGATGAATCTACCACCAACCCAAAAAGAAGAAAAAATCAAGCGCGGGTCTTGTCCTTGACATTCCACTCTCCATGTTCCCTAATGGGCGTAAATTGCGGCACGTACCACTCGTCGATCGGGGTAGCCAGGACAGGCGTATCGTCGGTGTCTCCGCTCTGGTGACGAAGGTATTGCCACTCGGACGCTCCGCTGTTTGCGCGTTTAAACTCGGGCTGCGACTGGGGCTCCTCGATCGGTGACTCGATAATTGACAGGTCCGAAGTACTGATTTGCAAATCCTGTACCACAGGAGATGGTGGGCAGACCGGTTCGGGCTCGGGTTCCGGTGGGTGCGAATGTGGCGGCGAGACAGGTTTACGAATTCCAAGCCCGGTTATCGCATCGGCGATCATATGAACGTCTAATCTCAGGGTGAATGGGTTCTTGAGCAGACCATGGGGCCAGGTGGGAGACTCGGGTACGCGAGGTGTGTGGCTGCGACAATTGTCCAGGCTCAAAGGCGTGGGGGAGCTCGGAGATGCCACCGGGCTAATGTCAGGGCTGGGACTCGAGATCATGCGGAAAGTCT
Organism: Ceratobasidium sp. AG-K; assembly: GCA_037039685.1. Lineage (NCBI taxonomy): Eukaryota > Fungi > Basidiomycota > Agaricomycetes > Cantharellales > Ceratobasidiaceae > Ceratobasidium > Ceratobasidium sp. AG-K. The sequence goes on along the minus strand of JAWNGF010000006.1, from coordinate 3,284,965 downwards.
GAAGTGGGATCGGGTCGTTTGGAGAGACAGGACGAGGTTTCTGGAGCTTGTTCGGTCGAGAACGAGGCGTTGCTGGGGCAGGGGCATGAATCGACAACTCGGGGGACGCTCCACGAGGAAACATCGTAGGCCGGACGAGCGGGGTGAAAACTGCCGAATCGAGGAGCGACGTGTCCAGGCTGAGAGCAGGCTTCTGATTCGTAGGCGAGGGCGTCGAGATCCGAGGTGGAGTCTTGGGGCTCACGCGACTTGGCTGCGGTGGAGAAGCGGCCTTTTCACTCGTGCGACGAGCACAGGAAATGTCTCGGGCCGCAGCGCGCAACTCTGCAAGCCCAAACGGTGCACACTCCTCGGCTTCGGCAATTCGAATTGCGTTGCGGACCAAGTGTTGCAACTCGTCCATTGCCCGATCGCGTTCCGATGTGTCAGAGCAACATAGTGAATTTGGCAGACTCGTGATATCGGGAACACTCGATGGAGCGGATGATAAGCGCAGATCGCTCGTCGAAGACAGGTCCTCTTCATCCCGTTCGGCCATACAGAACGATCTGATGGACGGACTTGGCGACGGGCGTGATGCCATTACGGGTGTTTCGCACCGAAAATCGAGCAAAGATGCCGAGTCGGACTGGGGAGAAGTTGAGTTGGAGACATTTGACCAGGTCGAGTCGCCGCGCGAGTGGGAAGTCTGTCCAGAGATGCTGCTCTGAAGGCTACTAGGGTCTGTGCTAATCACAGTTTGCAGACCCACAGCGTGAGCGAGGAACCGAAGAACATTGTCAACCTTCTCGTCCTCCGATCTTCCAAACAATTAGCCAGCAACAATAAAAAATAAAATTTCACTTACAAATCAGAATGGCACTTTGTCCCCCATTCGACAGCCTTGTGCAAAGTAAACTCCGAGTCTGAACTCTGGATCGCCTGGAGCAACAGACGAGGATCCCACACGGCAGTCTTGGCCGAAAACCACGTGGTGCGATCGCTCAAACGACCAGACGGATTAGATTCGGCAATTGAACTCGAGCCCGATGACGAAGGATACGGTTGATGTGAGCGAGTAGCAACATCGGTGGGTCGTACGACAGCCCCGCTGGGCATGATATCAGCCCACGAACGGTCAAACGCTGGTGTCTCGGCGGTAAAAGGTCGTGCAGAAATACACGCGGCCATGGTTGCACGCGAGGATTACGAGAGGGAGTGGGAAAAATACAAAGATAATCCGGCGGTCCGTAACGTCTTGTGTTTTGAGGTGTTCCGCGAGCGATGAAAAGGCATGAATCGCCTCTTATGTACGAGGCGCTTTTGATAGGGTGCTTTGCAGTGGTGGAAGGATTGGACCCGGTAAATAAAATGGTCCAGGGGCCGAAATTGGGGAAATGACGACACAAAAGAAAGCCTAGGCCCTAGAATACACGTTTATACCAAACGTGGGGACAGCCTCGCGTTTGTGCGCACTTCAATGCGGTGTGCCTTGTGGTTGACAGAGTCGAGGTTGAGAGAACAAAGGTCGTCGAGGAAACCACAAGGGATGGCTTTTAGGGGTGGCAATAGGTCTACAAGTCGAGATGACCCGTTCGCGCCTTTTGTCGACCTTTGGCTTGTGGCTCTGGGTGATGGAGGGAGAGATCCTATTCAAGAAACACGTGTCAACGGCTCATGGTGGATTACCTCATCCACCCGCCACGACCTAAATTGGTAAAATTTGCTTGTCTCTGATTCGCTCTTCCTGCCTGACTCTTGCGACCTTCGTTTGAGGGTTCCGGTATTGGCGTCACCGCCCCGCCTATGCAGCGTTGACCAGTCTATGACGGTGTTCGAGTCTTCTATGAGCGCATAGGCTAAACGTCTAAACCGCCGGGCGAATCCTGTTGCGTATTTCTTGTACTAGTACCAGCCTAGTTTTGCCCCCGCACCCTCGATCGTCGGCGATCATGACATGTATGTACAACGCCGGGCGCTCGGACCTCGACACTTGCCGTTTTGCAATTTATATCCAGGGTCGCGGCAACCTTCGGACGCGCATACACCTGGATCCGCCCTAGCTCAACCCAGCCACTTCCCGTCAAGGCAAACTATAAGAGCCATACTTCCACATCTAATATTAAGCTCATGCTTCACTTGATAACTTGATCTACGATTTTCAAGACTATTGTACACGGGGTCATGCAACATTCACAACGTTAATTTTACGATTCAAAACTCTCCAGCCTACTCGATTTCTTCCATAACTTGGGTTGCCTGAGGCTGGGGAACAACTACTTCCGATTTAGTACACTCCAACAAAGGGATGAATTAACACTTACCAGGTGAATCCCCGACACTCGACTCTGGAGGAGCCAAAGGCTTCTTGCGCGGAGCCGTAGGCGGGAAATCACCAACGATCGACATTGGGGGAAGATCCTTGGGCGACATTGTGCGAAGGTCGTTGCTAATTGACACCCTGTGGAGCTTCTTTTCCTTGAGCTTGCGTAGACGCTTTTGCTGGCGTGCCAGCTCCTGACCATCGAGGGACGCACCCCCAAGCGAGGTAGTGCGGTCCCGAGAGGAGGAAGCAACCGGCTTTGGAGCTTCGGCAGGAACGCGTACGTTCATCCACTGGGAGAAGATGGCGGCGCACAGGTCTACGCAGTCTTGAAGGTCAGGACGGATCTGGCCGAGCTTGGTGGCGCCACTGCCACTGGAGAATTGGTGGGAGAACGACTTTTGTGCCACATCACAAATGGCAAAGTACGGATGAACTTGTGCTTGAACGACCGGGACCTTGTCGAATGGGGCTCGGTAGAGCTCGAAATCCTTGCCGGGCTCGTCGCTGACGCGGGTCAAAACATTAGGCGCGCCCCTAAAATGGAAGAATTGATAGTTGTAGACTTGGTTCGGGAACCACTGGAAGTGAGAAGCACGGTGAGCTTATCGCGCATTGAAGCTTCGTTACTATGTCTACTCACCTGGGTGTAGAGTGGTCGTGGCTTAGTGGATTGCGTAAGCAACAGGGTCCGAGTGGCTACCTCCTTCAAGACGTCCATGTGTGGAACGAGTGCCCAGTTCCCGGTTTCGAACGTCTTCTGGAGGTCCAGCCGCACTAGGTTATCCCATAGCTGAGCCTCGTTAAACACAATAATCAACAGACGTGCTTACGACAGATTTCGTTGTGACGCGTGTCTAGCCCCAGCTCTCCTTTCTTTACGCCCCACGCATACTCCAGTTGCTCCACCTAATAAATGTCGACCAATTAGCAAGGATTAATGTTATATCCCGTGGTGAACTCACAGAATTGCCATTGGTGAGCGAACGGAGTACCCTGCACGGACCAAGCGGTTCGTCGTCGCGGGTGATGATACAACTCTCCTGGAACTGATTTTCGAGAACTTCGATTTCCGAGGGTGCGACCTCGATGTCACTGTGACTCTCATCGTCTTGAGAGATGTGAAACGATTGACAGGATCGACGTATCGCGAGAATAACGGGATTTACATAAGATAACGATGTACCGTGAATAACAAATAATAAAATGATAATTGAGAAGTATAGTACCTGTAAGCTGGCCGGGTCCCGTAGGACGAGGAGCGACAGAAGTTCCACCCATGATTGTAATTTGTAAGTTGAGCTGCTGGTCGTCGAGTGGTAGAGCGTCAAACTGGGGCGCTGGGTGGCAACGTAGGTGCACGTGATATGGCCACAAACTTGGACAACTGGAGTGGCTGTGCATTCCCTCCGCGAAATCCCATCCGGGGCTAATACTTTGTATGGGCTGTATCTGTCAATGTCAGGCCACAAATAGAGACTCCCGATCGTTCCAAGTCAACATTATATATTTCATTCTTTGTTCTAAGGCACATTAACAGAACTCAAACTCTATCTTCGATTATTCATGCGCATATATTGACTCATTGCGCTCATTCCAATAGGCCGGGCCCAACAATGGTCGGCTTGACCTTCTGGAGCTTACTAATGGTCTCGTCGCTCAACTGCAAGTGAGCCTAAGGATATTTATTGCTTAGTAAACTCTCGTGCCGCCAGGTATAAAGCACTCACCTTGACAATGTCAGGGGGAGTCAAGGCAAGCCACTGGTTGAGCGAGATGTCCTCATATTTGTCAGAGTTGAAGATCTCCAGGAACTTGAGGGTGGTGTTTCCGATATTCTCGACATAGTGGCCGTAAGACGGAGGAACATAACCTTATGAGTTCAAGGTTAGATGATACTGCGACGCTATTGCTGGAAGGCAACGCACTGATATCCCCACCCTGAAAATCGAAGGTACGAGCATTGGCCTCGGAAGCAAAGACTGTGACTTGCGCATTTCCCTCGCTGCACGTGGAGCAAATTAGAATATCACTATGCTGCCAGTGATGGCGGCACGCACATAAAGTATGCCCATTCAGGCTCTGTTGGATGCCACTGGAGGCGGCATTGGTTAGATAGTTGATTAAGCAGAACTGTACTGGGTTTGACTCACATGAAGCTTGCGCATGCCTCCTACTTCCACGGTGACCTAAATGATTTAGGTTTGATCAGCCCACATATATGGGAATGAACAATAAATGGACTCTTACCTCGGCCATTGCGATTGTCTTTGACACCTCAAATGTACGGCTATCTACAACCTTGACCGTCCCTCCAGGAACCTTGTTGGGCACAATAATTAGTCACAACCACAGAGAACGACAATAGGAGACGTACCTTGGTAGAGTTGGCCTTGGAAGCAGCAAATGTATAAGGAAGTGTTGACACGCCCTGTGGGCTCTTCACAGCGTCCTGGTTTGGGTCATCTTTGGGCGGAACAGCGGACGGGATCATATATAGCTCGTGGCTGGGGATGTGATTGAATGCAGAGGCATTGACCTTGAAGTTCTTGCTGAGGACCTCCTTTGGCACATGCGCCATCCAGTTGGTGACAGAGAAGGTAGAGTCTTCACTAAAGTCCCCGCTGTCGAATGCCTATATATACCATCAGCCATGATTGTACAATCGCGGCCAGGAATTGACCTACAAGGAGGAACTCGCATCTGTCGTCAATGTCACCGAGCCCTTGGAGGACGTGAGGAATACCAGGTGGGAAGTACCAAAGATCGCCTGGGTACTGGGTTTGCAAAGCAAAGTCAGCGTGAGATCAGGTCCCTGGGGTTCAACCAACATACCACCTCGGAGATATAATTCTGACCTTCAGAGTTGACAACAACAACCCGGCAGCTTCCCTTGATTTGCCGGTCCATCAGTTGCTGCAGGTCGAGAGCTGACTTCAAAACTACTCACCGCCAATATGTAAGCCCACTTAAGAATGTGACAAGAAGTCAGTATTGCATTAGCTAGTGTATTGTTTGTAGCTTACCTCGGCAGTGACATGCCAGTGAAGCTCACTGAAGAGTGTCAGGTGAACAATGCTACCCTTGGTTTCAGACATGAGAACCTACCGAATGGCGCCCGCCTTGAGACGCATGTTCACACCAGCCATAGTTGTTGCGATTGGCATCTCGTTGACTACAACAAAGTCAGAAATCTGGGTTGTATACGTGAGCTAGTTACATACTGTTCTGCTGACGCACCCAACCACCATCCTGTAGACGGTTGTTGGACAAGCCAAACGGCCACTTGACGTTGGGGCTACAGTCCAATCTCAGACACAGGCTGGCAAAAACCATCATAACACTTACACGGCACCACTATCAGTGCTTGGGCTAGCAAGAAAGTCGGGATTTTGCCGGTTGAGCGGAATATTCTGGGGACCGAGGACGTTTGCACCCCTGGAGCCACAGATAGCCTCTGGTTTCTCGACCTGGAACTTGTCGAGATAGGACTCGTTGAGGTCGTCGGAAGCATAGGGTACAGTTGGGACCAGCAGAGCAGAGTCCATCGTCAAGGACGGGTTGACAGAAGATACCGACTTGGACGTAGATGTCCTAGCTTGGACAGCCGGAGCGGGCACACCCAAGGCCGGTACTGAGAGGGTGAGAGCGACGATGAACAGAGTTATCATGACTGGAGCAATTCGTAAAGAGGCTAGGGCGATGAAAGAGCTGAATGCAGTGGTAGAGGAGACCTCTGAGGACTGTCGGCTCATTAGGTGCTGTTTTTATAGGCTCAGCATGAGCGCTACTTGGTAGTAAATGAGCAAGTGCGATACGGATTGGGGAATAGCGTAATGAACAAGGAGCCAGAATGCAATATCCGCAAACTCACAGCGCTTGACTAGCGGAAAGTAGTACAAACCTTACGTTGTTTGTGCTTGCAATCCCCCTGCTCTATATTATTAGTCGCCATAGTCTCGACCTGGTCATTGGGGGGGGGGGGGGGGGGGGGGGGGGGGGGGGGGGGGGGGGGGGGGGGGGGGGGGGGTGGGGGGGGGGGGGGGGGGGGGGGGGGGGGGGGGGGGGGGGGGGAGGGGACGGGTTTGCGGCGCCGGGCCCACGAACGCCGAACACAATGAAGAGTATTCCCAAAAGTATGAAGCTATTACGATCTAAGTCTAAAAATGTTCTGGTTGTTTGGATGAGCCTGCACACGATTGTAAAGGGGTACTTGCAAACGGTAGACTTGCGAATTTGTTTGCCTCTCATCACACATCTAATACACACCCCAGCCATTCAGTCGGAAATTTGCGGGATGGAAGGGTTATTATTACTCTCCAAAAAGTACAGACTGGCGCCGAGGAATGCCAATCAATTGGACATCCGCCGTTCGGGCCGCAGGACCGATTACGGCACTCCCGAACATGAATATTCAAGGCTCATTGTAGCTTCATCCGATTCGCCTCGAGGGCGGGGAGATTCTAGGTCGACTCATTAACCGGGCAAAACTCTGATGTCGGTATGATCGATATCTCGGGATGGGACATAATTAGTCAATCGGTGCCTTACACTATACTCAGATGAGTCGATGTTTTAACTTTGAGTCATCTCACGCTAAAATTAAGTGTGTATCCCGTATTACGGATCAAGTAATTATTTTTGGTCATAAGCGCCCACAACCACATTTGTTACAGTTGCTATAATAGGCCACGTCTCGGGCCAAGTATAACACCACCAGACGAAAGGGCCCGAGCCACCGTCGAGCTGACATTCGGCGAGCCACATCGAGTTTGATTGGACACTCCTCAAGTGGCAAGTAGTCGCAGCACTCAAAGACATGGTTTCTCATTCATACACCCCAGTCAACATCCACTTCCCCTGATTCACTCATTCAACGACGGTCTCGATTTGCGTACCTTCCTTAAAGATACGAGAGTATGGACACACCTAAGCGTTAGTTATAGTAAATGTCGCATCGGATTCACTCGGCTTGCCAGGGCGTACCGAATGGGTTTCATGGACCAGAGCCGCGTCAACGCCAGTAGCAGTGAGCTTTAGTTGGATACCCATTCCACCACCTCTTGCATCTCCTGGATTCATGGAAGTCAGGTTTATATGGGTGAGAAGGAATTGTTCCATACCAAACAATACTTTAACCTTGACCTTCACATTGTCCGGAAGCTGAACGCCCTTGTCTTTGGCCACTAGGTGGAGAGATCCGAGGAAGCAAGCTGTGTGGTTCCTTATTTACTTTCCAACGAATCGCAGTTTGACATGTCGTATGGCTTACAAGCGTACCCGAGCGCGAGAAGCTAGCAATCAGAAAAGAATGATGCCCAGTGATGAGAGCGATGCCTTGTTCATTTCAAGATGGTGCAACGCACCTGGTCGGGATCGTGACCTTCTCCTGACCCGCCAAGCTCCTTTGGAATGGCCATATCAATCTTGAGTGATCCATTGTCAAGCTCAGTCGTGCCGTCCCAGCCAGGACCCGACGCAGTCGCCTATTTACTCACGAGTCAGTACAATATTGCTTGCTCAATTCAATCCAGACGCCTACTTGAGCAGTATACTACAAAATCAATGATAGTCAGACTGTTCCACAAATGAAGCTACATGCTAACTTTTGTCTGAGCTAAGGTAACTACGCTGCGACGCTGGGCAACAACCGGAGTACGGCAAAATCTGCTTGTAAGGCCGATCGTGGAGCGGGTCACTCTGAACATGGTTCGACTGCCGGTTGACTGCTTGATGCGACAGCGAAAAGATCAGATACTGTCAAAACGAACCTAAATGACTCCAACTCTTCACCAAACACGAGTGCGGTAATACAAAACATAGTGTAACAAGCGCCAACAATACAAAATAAAACAGCCACTCTTGTTCGAAGAAAAGGGCTGTAGCGGCAGGTCAACTCCGTTCTGCTTGATTTTGGCGTAGCATATAGACTCAATCACGACGGCGCCCGTTTCTTTCCGGGAGCTCGGCCTGCGTGAGCACTACTCTCCCCTGCTTTGCGTTTGCCCTTTGTCTCCTTGGTTGGTGTCCCATGCTGCTGAACGATGTAAGAAACTCTCTCACTATCGACGGAGATAGGCCGTACCTCGGCTTGGACTGGGGCTGCTGACGATGGGCCAAGGCTGAACCATTGATTATAAATTACAAGGCACAAATCTAGGCGCGCCTGGATATCGTTTGGCACTACGTTCACCTGGATCTGTTTTTCCCGCTGATCAAGCACCTTCCGAGCCGCGTCGCATATAGCAAAATACGGGTGAACACGAGATTTCAGTACTGGAAAGTTTTGAAAAGGGTATTCGTGAATAGTGAAGGATTGGGTGTTCGGCTGGTAGATATCTTTCATTCGTACAAAGATTTCAGGAGCTCCGCCAAAATGCGCAAAGCTATATTCACGCTCAAGATCCGGGAAGCACTGGTTTCAAACTAATAAGCATCGCAAAAGCTTATCTCAATGGGCTTACTCGCATGTAAAAACATGGGCCAAGGTTTTGTTGTATGCCCAAGTGTCAAAGCCTTGACGGCAATATCATTTAGGGTAGAGGAACATGGAACCAGTGCCCAATTCCCCAACTCAAAGGTTTGACAAAAATCCAGTTTGACTGCAAAAAGGCTGGTATCAGCAACTGAAGGTGTCTCTATCCAAGCCAAGGATACATACCGACGATCTTGTTCCGAGGTACATCAAGGTTTAGTTCATCAACTCCCAGTCCCCATGCGTGTTCTAGTGTCTGAATCTAGTTAAGTTAAGTTTTATGTTAGACAGACATGTCAGAGCTAGGAGAAATATGACTCGATATTAGAGTCGTAAACTCACTAATTCATCGTCATTTGGCGTACGAAACATGTAACAGGACTTCAGCGGCTCAGTCTCGTTTGTGATAATACATCGGGGCTGAAGCATTCCTGATGCCATTGCAGGAGTGATCAGACAAAGGTGTGTTGGCAAGGTGAGGGTTTAGCGCTTGAAGATCACGTCAACGTCTGGAGTACAAATGTCAAGATCCGAGGACTTCGAGTTTGCTAAGCGCTTGAAGCGGCAAGCACGCCAATCCCTGCCAGCGCCTACCTCGCAGCTATCGGCATGCGCACATATGAGATACACTCACACACAGGTAAACCAAATTATGGTGGTTATAGAAAGGGTTTTCCACGCGCTTTTTTTTTGTTTTTGTTTTGTTTTGTTTTGATTTCAGAGTGATTTTGGAGGAAATTTGCGATATGCGTATCTCGTCATATGAATGATTTTAAGCGACGTGGTTATGTGCAAAGTGATCGGGCAATTCAGGTGCATCGAATGGTACCCGTTTCTGCACGTTAGGTTGGGGTGAAAAATCCGACTTTTCAGCAAGTATGTCAAGCATTACACTGTAGATAAGGATTTTTCGACTCTGAAAACTGCACGCATATAGTCTAATATGAGGAGGGAGTGATAACCGAAAAAGAACGAAGCAAAAAGGTCGAGTGTTGGGAGAGATCGTGAAAACAGTGTTTGGGCATCCAGTGCTTGAAACGCAGTGACTCGAAGACCGCACTATTTTCTCACTAACTAGTGTCGAAAGACATGATAAAGCTTCCTATGTCAAGTATCAGCGAGAATATGGCGTCAATTCGATTGAACCAGCCATTTTGAGTGTTGCACTCGTCGTGGATCTGATGCGGTTTCTGGCTCAAGGTGATACGTAAAACTGCCAGACGGCTTGACTGAGGAACTCTCAGAGAGCCAATCAGCGTATAAAGGGGGGACATCGCTCTGCGCGCTCACCAATGCATGAGCTCAAGTAGGATTGTTATCAGTAATAGCGGTCCAGATGCCCGTTTCAGGATCCTCCTCAATATGTCGCCTTTTTGCTCTGTTCTTTTCAATTATCACTCCCTCCTCATATTAGACTATATGCGTGCAGTTTTCAGAGCCGAAAAATCCTTATCTACAGTGTAATGCTTGACATACTTGCTGAAAAGTCGGATTTTTCACCCCAACCTAACGTGCAGAAACGGGTACCATTCGATGCACCTGAATTGCCCGATCACTTTGCACATAACCACGTCGCTTAAAATCATTCATATGACGAGGTACGCATATCGCAAATTTCCTCCAAAATCACTCTGAAATCAAAAAACAAACGCGGGGAAAACTCTTTCTAAAACCACCATAAATCAAAATGCAATGTAGTAAAAAAAAAACGAATCAAAAGGTACTGAGTAACCCAAGGAATCTCATTGACTGTTAATTCAGTACTGACTTCCTTCCTTGCGTCTCCAGAATGAGTTGTTAGGGGATATATCCCCGTGTGTTCTGCCCACCACAGGTTTACGGCTGCTTCGACTGTTTGATGCCTAGACCTCTCCTATTAGCATGCATTCCTTGAGATGAACTAACTTACCTGAGGACTCGGCAAGTGGGGGGGTGGATGTGATACCAGCAGACTAAAACCCGGCTCACTAAGGCCCATCCAATGGCTGTAAACAATCACGCAGAGATCCAAACACTCTTGAACAGCGCCCGGCACACTGTTGGTCTGAATTTTGTCTTCGCGATGGTTCAGCACCTTGCAAGCGACATCGCAGATGACAAAATACGGATGGATATGGGATGATAACGCTGGGACATCACTGAATGGCTGCTCATGCACCACAAATGCCTGGGTATTTGGCTGGTATTCGTTGTTGACACGTACAAATACCTTTGGAGAGCCAGTGAAGTGAATAAAATCATAGTAACGATCAGCATTGGGGAACCGCTACAAATAGATCATTTAGTACTTCTAATTGGTTTTATGTGTAAGATACATAAGTACCTCCTGGTATTTGGGCCAAGGTTTTGCTGTATGTCCAAGAGTCAGGGCAATAAGCGCTGCATCTTTGACTACAGACAAAGGTGGAACAAGAGCCCAATTCCCTTGTCTGAATGTTTCGTGAAAGTCTGGTCTGACTAGCGATATATTGGTATCAATATTATCAATAGCTTGCTTCAGACCACCAACTCACGAAGCATCGTGTTGTGGACCAAATCAAGACTCTCGTTCAACTCGCCCGGAGTCAAGCCCCAGGCGCACTCTAACCGAGGTATCTAGTTTAAGTGGCTCTGTCAGTAACAAGTGAAGAAAGGAGAAGGGGGCAATACAGAAAATTCGCTAAGTAAACCTACAACTGTATGATTGCAAGGTGGACAAAATACTTTGCATTTACTAACGGGGTCGGATTCGTTGGTCACTGTACAACGGCCTCCAGGTATCCTCATATCCATTCGAAAGGATCTCCAAGGTATTAAGAACAGTTCAAAGGTGGGAGATAGACGCGTTAGCGTCACGCTATTTCTTTGGCAACATCTTGTACACATAAGCCATGGGAACTCCTCACGTGATGCGTGGACCCAGGTGCCCGTGCCTTGCTGCAATCGTTATTGAATCAGTGAATTAGGGTGTAATTACACTTTGATAAGCATTAGCTCCGATTAGGGCTCGATGGGTACGCAGGGTAAGTCTAAATGAACTTGAATCATTACATACATACACGCACAGACGAGTCCGACCCCTCATCACCACTCCAAGTCGCGTAAATCCCTTCAAACCATCCCAAAGTCACGGGCTGATCAAAGTGTGAACTTGATCTAATTATCGAGGCTTTTTTTTTTTTTAAAATCATATATACAAATAAGTTGCGTCGAGGCATAGCCTTACGTACAACTTCTGTAGCGCCCAAGGGTCAAGCGAGAAGAGAGGAGGAAACCGAAAAGAGCGAAAGGACATCTAAGCACGAGGGAGAGGAAAGGAAAGCCAAAAGTACACTAACTAAACAGAGGAAACTAAGTTAACTATCTAAGCGAGGAAGCGAAGCGGCCCGTGGCCTTGACGTAGCCGAGAAGAACCCGGATGCCCTCCGGCGTCGAGAGGAGAAAGCTGAGTGCTAAATACTCCCGTCCCAGTGAGCCCAGGTGCTCGTGTCGCTCCGCCCCGAAGGCTGGACATCGTGCGATAAGGTGTGTGATCGTCTCGGGCTCCGTGTTGCAGAAGGAACATACGTCGGTGTCTATGGAGTTGATACGATGCAGGTGAAAACCGAGGGCGACGTGCCCTGAGATTAGGCGAAACAGGAGCGTGGCTCTCGAACGATTGAGGCCGTTGACCATTCCGAAAAAATATCTAGGATCTAATGCATTAAGCCTCCTTCTCAGCTTGGATGCCGCTTTTGAGTCGGCCCAGAGTTTGTCCGCCAATTCGCGGTTTGCTGCTACGAAAACTTCCCGGAGTTTCTGAGGGTCTTTTAGCGGGGTGTAGGTCGCAAGGAATGGGGGTATTCGATCGGTGGGGTATGCCTTGCCACGCGCTGCAGCTTTTGCTTCTCGGTCGGCCTCGTCGTTTCCATAGATCCCTGCGTGTGCCGGGCACCAAACTAGGCGGAGGTTGTTTCCTTCGAGCGAACGCTTGGCTCTCTGGAGCGCCTTGCGAGTGACCTCGAGTAGAAGACGCGGGGCGGCCGTGGTCTCGCCCAATATCGCCTTGATCGCCACTTGTGAGTCCGAAAAGACCACCACCTCCTCGATTGGAGGGTCGCTTTCCACCATGTGAAACGCCAGGAGTATGGCTACGACCTCCGCTTCCAAAGCCGTGCGCTCCCCCCCATTGGCCAGCCGAAAGCCCACCTCCGCTCTGCGTATGCCGTTCTCGAACCGAATCGCTGCTGCGCCACTGCCGTCCGTCCCTGCTGCTCCATCTGCATGGATGGTCACATGGGTGCTATCTGCTTGTACTGCCGCCTTGGCGTCCTTCTTGCATGGGAAGGTGACCTCACTACCCCTTATCGCCTTTGCCGATTTCGGGGTACGTTTCTCGACGTCTGCCGGCCTGCAATTCGCGAACTGGAGGATGGCTTGCAGGGGTGGTACGTGTTTCTTTCTCCCTCTGTAGCATTTTGTCACTGACTTGGCTAGTGGGTGCTCGGTCGGGCTTGCAGCTAGGCGTGTGGCGGCGCGATGGCATATGTCATTTAGTCGCAGGTGCATTGGGAGGAGGGAGGCGAAGGCGTTGAGCATGTCGGTTGGAGTAGAGCGCATGGCCCCCAAAATTATCCTGGTAGCGACGTTCTGTATCCGAGCTAAACACTTTGCGACGCCAATTGATCCACTCCCTTTTTTCCCCGGGGTATCGCTCAGGGTGACTGGCCTGTACCATACATCGGCGGCGTACGTGAAACGCGGGACTGCCACGCTGAGGTATAGCCGCTGGGCGGTTGCTGGGCAGGCTCCGTAGGAGAATCGGGCCAGTCTGCCGAGCTGCGAGACCCACGCCATGCCCTTCGCGAGCGCATTGTTGGCCTGGTCCTTCCACCTTAGCTCCTGGTCTAGGCATACTCCTAGGAGGGTGTGCGTGCGGGATGGGGTAATCGAGTGTGGACCGATAGTGAGTTCCGGTCGGGCTAGCGTTTTCCTGGTTGCAAAGTCAATGCAAGCTGTCTTGTCGAGCTCGAACTCCGAGTGGTGTGTGCGTGACCATTCCATCGCTCCTCCAGGCCGCTCCATTAAGTCCTCTAGCATTGCGTGCGTATCCTCGAAGGTTTTTCCCCAGACGACGTATGTAATATCATCGATGTAGCCCAAACAACGTTCCCGCGATTTCTCCCTTGCCACTCGAACCAGCCCGCTGTTATACAGGAGGTAGAAGATCACTGACAAGGGGCACCCCTGATCTATGCCATTAAGGACCGGCAGCTGCTCCGACTCGTAATCGTCGAAGGCTAGACACGTTGAGCGGCCCTCGAGCTTGGCTAGCATCCATACAATGTACGATTTGGGTACACCTACTTCGCGCATGTTTTCGGCTAGGCGGGCGGGGACCGCGTGTGGGAAGGCACCCTTCACGTCGAGGAACAGAGCCGAGGCAACCTGCCCTCTGGCCCACGCGTCTTTCACAGTCTGGACGAGAAGATGGAGCGCGTCCGTGGTCGTTCTGCCTGCACGACCCCCAAAGTGGTGGTCTGGTAGCCAGTGATGCTTTTCGGCAAGGGTGTTGAGGCGGGTGGCGATGCACGCCGACAGGATCTTGCTGGAGACGTTAAGCAAAGCTATGGGGCGGTAGGCCTTCGGGATCGCGTAATTCGGTTTGCCAGGCTTTCTGAGTACGACAGTGCGGGATTGCCTCCATAGCGCAGGATAGATACCGAGGCGGAGAGAGGCACGAAAAATCGGGATGAGGTGGTCGACAAGTTGCTCGGGGGCGTATTTATAGAGGCAAGCTGGCAGGCCATCCGGTCCTGGGGCTTTGAATGGCTTCAGAGCTCTGATCGCCCTTTGGATGTCCTCGTTTGTGAGATCTGGCAGGTCGCGGACTGGGGTTGGAGGGCTAGGGCTTGTTGGTACTGGGGTGACAGGGGGCGCTGGGAAGAAGGCGTCGAGTAGAACCCGGCTTTTTGTGGCATTGTCGCTGGCAGACGCTAGGTTCCCCTCGGTGTCCGTGTAGCTGAGGTTTGGGACTCTGGCCCGGCCGCCATCCGACGGGTTACTGCTGACGTAGCGCGAGGCCGTCCAGATGCTCTCCTCGTCCAGCTTTTCCAGGAACTGCTCCCAGTGCTCTCGCTTCGAGTCCTTGATCTGCTGAGTGTAGTTGTTCCTCGCTCTCCGGTGCTCTTCGTGGGAGGGGTGATCCGGCGATCGCCTATGACGATATGATTGCTTAGCTGCCGCTTTGACGCTGCGTCGGAGACGTGTGAGCCTCTTTGACCACCAACGCTTCGTGTAAGGGCAAATTTCGGAACGTGGCATGGACGCCGAGGCTGCATCACGAACGGCTTGCGTGAGTTGCTCCACTCGTGTGTCAAGTTTGCTCTGCGTTCGTATCCTCCTCCTCCCTGGTAGGCCCCTAAGGCGTGTCTCCAGCTCGGTCCGGTACGTGTCCCAGTCCCCGTCCTTGAAGTTGAGCCGCAGTGGGGGGTATACTCTCGCCGGGGTGACCTGGATTCGGGTGCAGATGGGTAGGTGATCGGTGCGGGGTGGTCGTCTCTCCAGCACAGTGTCGCACGATGTGAGGCTGTCCAATAGGTCTACTGACAGGAATACATTGTTGGGCCTGGTGTAGTTTTTTGTGGAAGCAGACTGCAGCGTTGGGATATCTTTCGGGAGGGCCATCTAGAGGTCAAAGGTACCAGTGAGCTCAATGAGTGTTTGGGCGAGGTCCAGGTTGGCGGTCGTGAAGAGGTGAGAGTTTTGATCTTCGTCCCACATAGGGTGGTGGCGGTTCATGTCCCCGAGCAGGATGCATTTCTCTCCTGGTGCAGCTTCAGCAAGGATCGCATGGATAGGGGGCAGGGAGGAGTTCTGTTCGCAAGGGTTGTAAACGTTCAGGACGAGGATCGAGCCAAGACTAGTGCGGAACCGCACCGCGGTGACGTCGGGGCATGGGCACTCTACTTGTTCCCAACCATTTGTAAGCAGCATGGGGTGTAACGCCATCAACGAGCGTGAGCGTGGGGCGTTATCGATAAGGTGTGTGGACGGGTATATAGGTCTCCAGCCAGCTGGGATTCGCGAGTTATTAAAGTGGTCGAGGTACGGTTCTTGAACGGCAATTACAGAAGCGGATAGTATCCCATGGTCGTGAATGAAAGCTAGCTGTGCCTCGCAAGACTTGTTTACGTTGAGTTGCCAAAAGACCAACTCTTCGCCCTCAAAGTAGGGTTCTGGAGTCTCACTCATTAGATACGAGTGGGGGTCATCACCCTCACAGTGGCGGTAGTGGTGTCTGACAATGACAAGTCGGAGCAGCGGCGCACCCTGGTAAGCAGGAAGCTGGGTGACTCTGCAACAGCTTCCACCTGGGCAATCGGTCCAACGAGGGGCTCACTGGTATCCCAGTCAGCTTCTGAGGCAGAGCCGTTCCCCCAGGTAAAATCTGTGGGCCGGCTTGGCAAGTCGCCGCGGATGGTTATGCGCGGGCGTGGACGATCGTAGATGGTTGTCTGGCAAAGCTGGTTGGAGGACCCGTAGGCGCGCGGCGTGAGTAGCTCGTCGTCACCATACCCCTGGAATGGGCCCCTGAAACCAAAGAAGGGAGCTGGCTCATCGATGGGCGCTGCTGGCAGGGTTGGGTTGAAGAAACGCCGCCGGTTGTCTGGCTTGCGCTCGTTGAGTCGGTCGTGCGCCACTTGGAAGGCAGGGCATTGTCGGTCCCACAAGCAGTGAGCATCTGTTCCGCAGCTGACGCAATGTTTCAGCTCCTTCTTGTTGCAGTTTGAGAACCTGTGGCCTCCTCCGCAATGGCTGCACGTATTGCCCGGTTCCTTGCATTTCGCCACCAGATGACCGTATTTCTGGCATTTCAGGCATTGTATGGGGTCCTCCTCAAGTCGCCTGATCTGAACGGGGGCGAACTCAATTCTGCTGCCCTTGCTGATGAGCCTATCTGCTACGTCCATAGACCTGAGTTCCGCCTTCAAGACTGCATAGGGTTGGCCAGATGCACGCCTGGCTAGGGGTTTGAACCAGGAGACTGATAGGATGTCCCCGGTGTCTAGACCATTCTTGCATTCGACAGTGCCAGTGGCGTCTTCCTGGTCTACTTTGAAGGTGGTGGTGACCCACTCGATTTTGACGGTGGCATGCTGCCCCTTGCATTCTATATTGCTGCCAAAACCACGTTCAAAAGCCTTGGCTACTGGGCCCATGCTCAGCCAGCTTGCTTGCTCCGCCGTTTCCATTGCATATTCAATTCCTCCTCTGGGTAGTCTGATTGCAGTTTTGAAATCAAGCGTGGGTTTGGAAAGACGACCTGCTTTCCTGGCGAAATCTGTGGCCTTCAGCTCTTTCCAGGCGGCTTCTGCTGCAAACTCGGCTTTGGCGACTAGCTCTCGGGAGGTTAATTTAGAGAGGGCTTCCTGCGCGGCGTCCCCCTTAGGCTGGACCAAGACTCTGCAGGTAAGGGCTAATGATTGGTCGCTGAGTTCAGTGGTGTGTTTGGGCATTGGGGGTGGTCTGGAAGGGGGTTGGCTGGCAGCACTGGCAAAAGAGACTGAGCGGCCCAATAGGCGGGCTTGTCTATCGGGGTGCATTCCGCTGTTTGAGAAACCGTCCATGTTAGGTTTGGCGGGGAGGGTTGTGGCGGGAGGGGTGTCTGGAGCAGGGGTTGACTTCCAGGCAAGGCTCTCATGTAGGGCTTGCATGCTCTTCTCAGCATTGGCGGCGCTGCTTTCTGCTCGGGCAACACTTTCCTGGACCCCAGATAGCGAATCACAAAGGGGGGCTAACTTTTCATCAAGGGAGCCCAAGGTCTTGATCTGTTTAGACATCTCTTCCAACTTGGCAAGGATGTCAGTAGACTTGTCTGACACAGCCTGAGCCTTGAGGTGGACTTCCGGGAGCAGGTGGGTAACCGATTTGATGATGGACATGGGGTGAGAAGCTACCCCGGGAAGGCGGACCACCCTGAATAGGATGCTGATCAAAGTGTAAATGGAGACTTCTTCGTTCTGTTTGTTGATGAATTTGTGATCAAACAACAGTTTACGCGAGGCGGAGATCGTTTCGGGAAGCGCAAGTGGGGGGTGTGCGGGGTCTTTGGGCGGGTCAGGGTCTCTTGTTGAGCTAGCTGAAGCACTCCTTGTCAAGGCCGGGGCTTTTCTTCTGTTGTCTCTAGACATTGAGACAACCGAAATGGAAGCCAGGACTATCGAGGGATGAAGCACGGGGAGCAGAAAGAAAAACCAGTAGTAAGACGAGAGAAAAAGGAGAAAAAACAGGTTTAGTCAGTAAAGGACAGGGTCCCGAGGGTGCCGGCTGTGGTCGTTTTTTCCTTATCGAGGCTTGATGCTTTGCACATGCGCTTGGATTGGCGCCTGGTTGCAGTCCCCGAGTTCAGCCCAGCCTTGGGCCCACTGGATACAAGACTAGACTCGGGCGAGGAATGTGGCAGGAGCCCAATCGAGCCTGTCAAAAAGCCTTGGGACTGGTACCCGCTTGAAACCAAGACTGAGCCACTGACGAAAAATCACAGGACACAGATCCAGATGTTCCTGTAAAAAGCTTGGGGATGCCACGGAGATCATCCTCTTTCGGTGCTTGAGGATCTTTGTCGCGGTATTAAGAATGATGTAGTAAGGATGAAGAGATGTTTGAACAATAGGAAAGTTGTCAAAGGGACGTTGGTAAACCACAAACGAGCCATTGTTTGGCCGGTCCTCTTTAAGTCGTACAAAAGCGGTTGGACAGCCGTAGAAGTGAACAAATTGACAGTGCCGTTTCACTACAGGAAATTCCTATTAGCTAGATTTGTCAGTGGGTCTGCCAAACTCTAATGCGCACGATGCTACCTTGAGGTACGAAGGAGGCGGCTCGGTCGATTGGTCAAGCATCAACGCCTTGATGGCAATATCCTTCAAGATATCCAGAGCTGGCACCAGAGACCAATTTCCGTGGTCAAATGCTCTCCCAAAGTCACATTTTACTACGGAGTTTGCTTCTCTAAGATGTACACGAGATAGCTTCAGGTTTACCTCTGCGTGGCCAAACCGGCGGCAAGGTCGCACGACTTGCATTTTCGTAGGTACGACAACAATCTTAGTGACGGGATGAAACCCCAGGCTATTCACCATGCCAAGTCTAAGCAAGTTGGGAGTTGTTAGCTAGTTGAGAGCCCTTTGACAGGAAGCGCCCAACTCAAGGTATATGCGCCTCCGGTTACTCGTTACAGTCAGTACGCGGTTTGAAGAACCAATAGATAAAGGTGGTAAATTACACTCTAATCGGTCTCAGTCCTGGCAAGAGTCTATCGGACTGGAACGCATGGTACAAGAACGACCACTTGGAAATGATATATGTACGAAGTGTCCGTGTGGGCCCGCTTGGCACTATTGCTCCTCTTTACTTGGAGCCGGGTGTCCTGCCTTTGCCCCAGGACTGCCAGTTTTTCCTTGCCGGAGCCTCGTCCTTATCGTTCGACAATAGGCGCACACGCTTGGATTGACGCTTGCTTACCACCCTGGCACCTCGCAAGGTGACATTAAAAATAGTACTAGGCCGGGGTGCACGCAGCGCAGCCAGTGCATCCGCAGTAGACCTTGAACCAACGCGTAGCCATTGGGTTATATCGCGAGGCGTAAATCCAGATGTTCCTTTAGAAATCTGGGCGGGTTTACTGGAGTGTTTTTCTTTCAGTGATCGA
This sequence comes from Ceratobasidium sp. AG-K, assembly GCA_037039685.1. NCBI lineage: Eukaryota > Fungi > Basidiomycota > Agaricomycetes > Cantharellales > Ceratobasidiaceae > Ceratobasidium > Ceratobasidium sp. AG-K. Next base: position 3,265,516 of record JAWNGF010000006.1, on the reverse strand, counting down.
GGGTCTTGAGTGCGGTATTGGCCATGAGGATGTATGGATGAACCTGGGACTGGACAACCATAAAATCCTTAAAGGGGTGTTGATGAACCACGAGCGGTTCGCCACTGGGCTCTGAGTAATCGACTCGTACAAAGACGGTAGGAAACTCGTGGAAGTGGACAAAAAGGTAGAACTGGTTAATTTGAGAGTGATCCCAAAATCGGAATTTGTGAGTCGGTCTGACTGATTCTAAGAAATTACGAGATAAAACCATGAAATAGGCAGGGGGCGGCTCGGTAGAATGTTCGAGCACCAAAGCTTTAGCTGCAGTATCCTTCAAGACATCCAGAGTAGGAGCGACCAGTGACCATCGTCGAACACCCTCTCAAGATCACATTTTACTTATGTTGCTTTCCATGATGAGTGGTAGCCAGGAATAAATACTAGACACTACTGACTGAACAGTGGAAATTCCTCATTACGAGAGTCATCACAATCCATCCCACGCACAGGTCAGTTGATGAGCCTGAGGGATGCAGTATTGGTACATGATGTCGGGCAAAAGACCCCTCGCCTCAGTATCTAACAATTGCTTGATGAGCTTAAAACTATAGTCCAGGGAGCGAGTTTCTTTGTTTATGACATGACGTTTGACCCACATAGGTATGGTTCGAGACCACGGTTGCGGTACGTTGTAACACGCGAACAAGCGCCACCCGAATTGGCGTTGTTTACCGCGCACAAGCCGGCGGCAGGCACGGAGTTGATTTACATAAAACCGCCCAGTCATTTCATCTAGAACGGGTGTTCCAGTAGGATCGCTTCCCGACCCTAGACAAGAAGCTCTCGAACGTTCGCACGTATGTATAGACTCGGTCGGACCTAATCTCCGTTTCATCCTGGGTAGAATACAGTGCAAATAGACTCGCGGTTCGAATGGGGTGGTGATATGCCAGAGCGCACTGCGGTAGACGGGGTGGCGAGTGGTTGCGGGGCTCTTCCCCGTGGCTCGCCCTCGATACATGATCACTGGAATGATCAGCCCAAATACGGTGTCTTGGATTGGGAGTTCGGATGAAAGCGCCGAAAGATGCGCTTTGCAAACGGGAATTGAGGGAGGTTTGCGGTTCTCTCGAGAAGATAGACCGGATGGATAGAGTATAGACTCGCAATCGAGGGTGGCGTAGGAACAAATCGATCGCGCGAAACAAATGAAGAGCAGGGGTGGAGTTAATCGAGGGCGGGGAAAGCAAATGGAAAACCGGAGAGCAAGGGGCGGACACCGGCAGATCGCGAACGTCGATCAGATGACCGGAATGAAATCCAGATAATTAGCCTTGTGCACGGTGGACACCTGACCAGCCTGCCTGCTGAGATGAGCGTTGTCACTCCCTACCTTTTCATTCCCAACCTCGTCGGTCCCGGGGGTTCCATTTCTCCCAACCGTTCCGGTCCTTCTCCCAGCTACTCTCCCACTCGTCTCTCTCCGACCTATACTCCTAAGCAACTTTCACCTACCCAATTCACCAACCCCGGGAATACATATCCTAGAATGGCCACCCGCCGCAGACCCGGAGCGTCGAGCTCGAACCTAACCCTGACGGCCCTCGCCCCCGACGGAAGCACGCCCCGCTCTCGGCGCGGGAGTCGAGCGAGTAGTCCAGCACGCAGACAGCGCAGGTCGTGTCCGCCCAGTCCCAGCGCGAGTTTTACGTCGTTGCATCAATTGGGTCTTCAGCCCCCCGGTACTTCCCTTCAGCCTCCTGGAACTTCCGTCCAACTCCCCGGTAGTTCGGTGCAACCAAGTTCAAGCACAGGCTCCGTCCGAATAAAATCACGCTCGCGCTCGAATACACTGACCCCGCACGACCAAGCGCCTGGGATTTGCATCCGCTCGCGCTCGTCTTCTCATCCTCATCTATCCACCTTTCCCGCGTTCATCCCGGCCAATTTATCCACGAGCCACCCTTCCAGCCCCATCTCACCCTACTTTGGCACCGCACCAACAACATATCTCAGGGCAATGGACGATAGTGATACGGAGCAGGACCAGCTTTCGTTTGGTGGACGACAGATCCACCATGGGTCTGGTTCGATTGGGCGCATGAGGCATTTGGCGCGGTTGAGGAGTAAGGATCGGCTGGCGAGTGAGACTGAGACGGAGCGTGAAGGACCAGTGAGTCTCCCGTCTTGTAACTATTGGTTGGAGCTAATGAGTAGGCGCGAGTGCTTCCAACCGCGCGAGGAGTAGCGCACCATCAACCGTCGGCAACACCCCTCATGACCCGCCTCATCCCACTCGTCCTACTCCTATGCCGACTACTCGCCATTGTCCCCGCCACGGTGGGGACGATTGGCCACCTGCGCAACGTGGCCAAACCCCAGGGACATACGAGGGTGGACTTTTGCGTCGCCGCATGCTGGGTGAGTCTCTAGGACTGCTCCCGACTGGGCTAATGTCGTAGAGCGTATTAACCGGCTTTCAATGCTGGTTCCTCACAAGCGGCCTGCTCGTACGCTGGAGAGCGTACTATCCCCTCCTCTCGACGCTCGTCAGATTACTAGCGCTCCAAGCCATATGCTGGCCCGCAACGCACATTACACTCTCGGTATTCGATGTGGCCAAACGTCCGACGGCGTGTTGGGCAATTGTAGGAACCACAACATGCGTCTCGCGGGCGATTCAGCTGTGGGCGACGAGCAACCTTGGACCGGTCGAACGAGGCCAACGCGTGATTTACGGGAGGAAATGGGACTGGGGCGACGTAGCCCTCAAGTGCGGGTTTCCCTGTGCCGCAGTGTATTTCGTCATGGCCTGGGGTGCAGTCCTCAACCGCGAGCTGGGCTTGTGTTAGCGACCATGTCAATATCTAGATTGTAAATTATTTGTACAAGCGCCGTTACGTAACACCAAGTTGAACAACACGTGCCGTAGCACGCTCTTTCCACCTCCCTCGATGGCCACCGCATCCTCGCCCATCACCCAAGTCTCCCAGACGCCCCAAGGCGGGCTGAACCTGTCGGGTCAGCCCCAGCTGCTGGCCCGTCTTCATCTCGATCTGCGAGGCGTCAGGTTCTCGGTCGACCGTGAAAAGATTATGAACCTGCCCGAGTCGGTCTTGCTTTGTTTGTTCCCCAACGGACTGGTCTTGTCGAGGCAGAGTGTTGCGGGGAGTACGTATGACGACGAAGAGGGCGAGGACGTTTATATCGTTGATGTGCGTCCCCAGTGGTTAATGTTGGCTGTGCGCTAATGTTGGTGGTGTAGTTTGACCCCGACTGTTTTGCCTATGTCCTCGAGTTCTTCCGAATCTCCCAAGACAGGTTCTACGGCACATCCACTTCACCAGGTCTCCTCGCCGCCCAACAACCGCTCCTCGACTCGTCTCCCACCTCGTCACCCGGCATCGATTTCGGCTCGCCCAACCAGAACCCGCTCCTGACGAAACAAGCCATCATCGTCTTGCGTGAAGAACTCGAGTACTTTGTTATCCCCCCTGATGATGGCGGAAAGAGCGGCGCCGCGACGGACGAACATGGACTTGCGAATGGGGTGTTGTTGGAGATGAAGCGCGAGAGTGGGGTCCAGCTTTTGGATAAGCGGCATATCTTTACGGCCCTCCAGGTAAGTTCCAGCAGGTTTTCATTAAATAAAGTTGGGATCAGAGCTGATGTTTGATTGGGATGGCAGCGCAATGTAAACAAGGAAAACAACGTCGCGGAACAGCACTTGATCGATATGCTCTGCATGTCGGGTTTCCACCGCGAAGACACGTGGGGCTATCGCGCCCTTGAGCCTTCGAGGTGTTGCATTTCGTCGATTGCGTTGGTGTTGCTCAAGACTGGGATCAACCATCCGCCTGGTGCGTCCCCTCCCCTCGTCTTTCCTTTTACCTCGGCTCATTTCTCCCTTTGTAGATGGCGGCCCGGTGACGGTTGACCAGCAGCAAATGGCGACTGCCCAGAAGTTGTTGCTGTTCTGGCGTAAACCAGCGGTACGTCATTTCGTCATTTCTTCGGTGTGATGTGACTGACGTTGGTTGTATATAGCGCAAGTGCTGGTGGGACGGCGCCGAGGCCGTACTCCCCGGGACCGGAAGCACGTCAGTGCATTTGGTCAAGCTCTGGGCTCGTCGTGTCTGGACGCTCGAACTTAGCTTGGTAAGCGCCTCATTCCCTTGCTTCCATTCCCCACTCGGCTTCTTCCGTTCCCGTTCCTCCTTCCTTGCAATGGTAAACTAACCATGTTCATAGATATAACGACCCAACCCAACGATGGAATGCTTATTTAGTCTCGGTCTCTCTTTCCCACCCTAGTCTGTACCCCCCGTAGTTGTTGTCTATCGTTTGTGTGTTGGCTTGGTTATGTCATACATTGGTGATACCCCTGGCGCTTGTTTGCTGCGTGACATCGTACCCGAATGCCGATGTTGCATATCAGAGTAGACGTTGGGGGAGATGTGGGCTAGGCAGTCCCAGTTGAGTGAAGATTGTGATTGGGATAGAAGTATGCAGCTTGCGGCACCTTTGGGTGAGGACCGGGTCGGCACAAAGGAGGTTTGGATTTCGAGAGTGCCCACGTTGTGTGTATTTGTGAACATGCCAGGTTTTCCTATGACTCGAACGTCCGAGACCCCGTCCGCTTCGTTTCGTCCGAAAAGTACAAGGTTTCAAGATGAGATTGCCGAGATATGGACTTGGGCACTGAAACTAAATGCCGAGACTGGCCCTCGGCTGCCGCTTTGGAGTCGCCCCACATAATATAGGCGTTGCATATATATAGTGCACGAACGCGGTGATCAGACTACCGGTGGCATGGGTGCGTACTGGGGCTCCGGGACGCGAATACCAGTGTCAATCTCTCGAGGGGGTTGTATCATTTTGAAGTGCATTGGGGTATACGTTACATGGACGTTCCCAAATAATAATGCCACACAAAAGCGTTTATCATATGTAATCAAAGGTAGTATCCGGGCCTCCGCATACATAGTCAGGCCAGGGGTCCAACGGCCCCCCGGAGAACCCTGCAGTCCTAATTGCGGTCTCCCAAGCCTCTCGATCTTCCTAAATTGTCCTTCTTGCTCCTTCCCCCTGTGCTTGCTGGTCTGTACCATGCATGATAGTATATACATATATGATATGGTCTACTAGTGAGACCAGAGCGCCCCAAACCTTGTCTTTGTTCTCGGTTTGGGGCTGAATAAAACAAGTACCTGGCCAAAATCGAGCAATAAATCTATTGGAGTGATCAGTTCCTCCATAATGTACGTATACAATAGGTACTCTTACTTAGCGTTATGCTCGATAACCCGGAAATTTAGGCTGATGCTGCTACCAAGACTACCCTCGAGAGTACATAGAGGAGCATGTGGAAGCTGGGACACTTCATAATCGTCGGGTGTGTAGTCTGCCGTTGTCAAATCAAGAAGGATTGTCAACCGTCTCAGTTGGGGCATGCTAGCAAATTGGCACAGCTCCTTAAGCGAAGCATATTGATGCGGCATCGATAATGTTGTGACATGAGGCCAGATAAATCCAAGGTTGACCGTAAAAGCTGCTGGTCCTAGATAAATGTTACCAAGGGTAACGGCTCGTAATGGGAGCACAGCCATGGTTTCCAGCGCCGCGGGCGACTCCATTGGATATACTGTCTTGGCAGTGGCTATCCCCTCGCAATCGATCGTCAGTTGCAGAACGTTTGGTGTGTTATGGAGCATTAGAAGCAAATCGTTTCCCAATTCGCCGGCTTCTCCCTCACCCTCATCTATATCTGGGCCAACTCGGATGAATAGGTGGGTTACATGACAGACCATCGCCTGAATGCCTAGTATTTTAGCGGTCGTAAGCGGGCAGTTTCCCCTGAGCACTAGACGATTTAGTATGTGGAATGCATGGGGAGGTAGGTTAATTGTATCAAGATCGTGGAGAACGTCAAAGTCTTTGCAGTCCCCAGGATGTATCTCTAGGCTTGTGATCGTGTAGATTTGGCCAAGTGCCTCCAGAGATGGGGGATAAAGCCATCCATTGCTGATAGACAAGCAGCGCAGACTCCGCAAGGACTGAACGTGGTGGTACCAGGGGTTGACTGGGGCCTCGATCGACACGCTCGGGCTATCAGAGCCGGATTCGTCATATCCGTCATGGGGGTGTAAGGCTAAGACTTTGACCTCCGGGCAATTTCCGACGATAGCCTCCAGGAGTCTAGACGTGGCAGCATATGTGAACGTCCCGGGCTCCCATTTATCAAACGTTGTGATGACCTCGGTAGTCGTGATAGTAGCAAAACAATCTATCCACCTAGCTTCGTCGTACTCATGGCCAAAGGAAGGGTCCCTTGAGAATATGATTGACCTCAGATGAGGAAGTAGCGGGCGATTCTCGGATCGGGTGATTAGAGTTGACCACTGCTTGACTACAAAAGCTAGTTTGTTGGCACCATAAACCTCCAAGTACTTGACGTATGATGCGTAAAAGTCGAACCGCTCGTATATGCAGTCCGTGGAGTCGGGGAGCACCTATTGATCGCAGCACAACGTAATCCCACCGGAGTCAATAGGTTTGACAAATGTAGTATCTATGACGGGGCTCACTACGTCCAGTAATCTCTTGGAGGCGCCATCGAATATAAGTGAGGCAGATATAATCAGCTTTAGCAAGTTCTGTGCTCCATACACGCTCTCCCAAATGGCCGGTACTAGAGTCTTGAATGTTTGTCTGCATACTTGAGAGAGTCGAACGAGATCTGTCCGATCAATGAAAAAAGCGGTGGCGGGAACTATTCCATCGATAATCGTATTAAAAGAGGCTATGAGTCGGATAAGCTCAGGTATGCTGAGGACCTTGGCTGCCCTTGAGACTTGAGGAGCTAGAGGGTGATTCATGCCAATGATGCGCGTGGTGGTGGGCAGATTCACAAGGACCAAATTCTGGTGAAATTCCGGCTGCGATCTAAGCAAAACCTGCGTGAACAGGAATGGTTTGGACCCGGCCGCATTCGGATTGAAACCACGCATTGCGCCAAATAAGGATATATGAAATTGAACAAAAACAAGACTTTCATTGCGGCGTCGCTACGATAATGGTGCAGACAATTACGGAGGTCTTGGCCTGGCCTAGTCTCATCAGCGCCCCCGTCCGTCCCATTTCCCGATCTTCACCCTCGTCCAAATATTCTAAATGAAAGCTCATGTCGGGGCGAATGATGTATGAAAACATCGCGGAATCCTTGAACAAGTCAAGCATGGTGGGGAGGGGGGGTCCAGTTCGTTCATCGACAAATAACGAAGCGCGAGGAAGGAATTGGAGGGAAGTGAGTCAAGACCTTGGTCTTCTGAGAGACTGTACGGCTGAAAGCCACTGGGAAGTATTCAAAGGTGTTCTAGGTGTGGAAGTCTGCCGATTGTTTGGAGACACTGGGAGGAGAGACAACCCTCGGAAACCAACAGTTCACGCAGTTACCGTAATCCATCGAGGTAGTCATATCAGGGCTTCTATGAGGCAAGAATAGAAACGTCCCTAGGTTGTTCGTTGTTTGGGTGATTTGGGGATGGACCTGGGCCTCGGAACACAGAGTCATCGTACGAAGCCTTGGACAGCCTTCGGCGATGCTACTCAGGTGATGTAGTGGCAGCGTATGTGACACCTGTGGAACACCGAGTTGGAGGAAATATGGAAACGGACTCCATCTTGTCATGGGCGAACGCTGTAATCCACAGGAGCCCCTCGGGATTAGAGATGGCGGGCCGGTCTGCGATGTTAACGTAGGGTTTCTTCAACTCAGGTAAAAGGGGATGATCATTAGCTCGCGATTTCAAGAGGGACCATCCAGAGACAGCACATCAGCCTTCGTCCTTCTTGCAGGTCGCAAAGTTATCGATATGTTGTGTATAAAAGTCGAATCGTTCAAATAGATCGATAGAAGTGGTATGCTCGTTAGGCACCTTTAGGTAGGGCATGGAAGGCTCAGCGACATTTTAACGGTAACAGATGCAATTGCAATACACGTGATTTCTAGGAGTTTCCCATCTCCGCTATACTTCACAGTTGTACCCTTTATTAGACTCAATAAATTGTCAGTACCATTGAATTTCTTCCAGACTCTTGGGACAAGGTTATCGAACGCAGCGCGACATGTTCTAGAGAGCCGAGCCAAATCTGAGCGTCGACCAAGGGCGGAGATGAGCTCCGCGAGCTCGGGAATGCTGAGTGCCTTAGAGGAGCTGTGCATTGAGGACACTGATGCGGGACGAGAGGCGAAAGAGACGGGGTGTTTATATGGAAGAGGGAGGCAGTAGAATTTCTTTGTTCCAGTGCGCAGAGAATTGTGAGCTGATGGGGACCCTGAGGATTTTCCAAATTTGGCTCTCCTATTATGAGTCTTGCAAGAAACGCCTATGAGCACCTAGTTTTGTGGGAAAATCATGTAGTGGACACGGTTAACGTATGGATCTACAGAATACAGCATGTTGCATGTTTCTATAGTTTCTAACCGGCTCACTTTTTCGTCGCGGCCCTCTCCAATGCTTCCCTAGCCAAACCACCCTTTTTGCCACCGTCCGCTAATTCTTTAGTTCGCTTGTTCGTGCCGCCTCTCGTCCCTCTTCGCTTCTTTTTATGTAGAGAGGGATTCGATGCACTTGACGAAGTGGAGGGCGAAGGAGAATTGGCATCTTCCAGTTCTGGACTGGAGAGGGGAACGGAGGCCGGTACATTCCCCGATCTGGTTTTGGCGCACGGTTGATCATAACCTGTTGATATATGGATGAGGAATAGTAGTGGTTATTTCAACGGCGCGCTCACCGGCAAAAGGATCGATTTTATTTCGTTTTGGCCGCCCCGTCACGACTGTTGACGCTACGGGCTGCGTCGATGACGACGCAGCGTTCTCCGAACCAGGCTCCTCCCAGCCCGACATCGGCTCGTCCTCGTCGCTCCCCTTCACATCGGCGTGTGACTGAGCCAAATCAGCCTCGCGTGCACGCTTCTTTGCTTTCCATGTACCGACTTCGGGCTCTCCGTCGCTGCTGCTGCTGCTAGTAGGATCCTCGGGTTCCGGTTCAGGCTTCGAGGCTTCCGTGGACGTAGTGGCTGGGGCTGGTTGTTCCGGATCTCCATTCTCGTCAAACCGGGTGTGAGTGGATTTGGGAGCAAAGTTAGCCGGTGATATGGCAGATGACAGTGCATGTTTAATAAACCGATTCGCGACCTTGCCGTCAACCGCCAATTTGCCTGGGGTGAGAATCATTTCTTAGGAATGCCAATGCGTCGAACAAGCGCGGTGAATACTTACGCTTCGCTGGGTCCTCTGCCTCTTTGATTTTCGAAAAGTAAGACTTGACGCGATCCTGCCCAAGTGGAATTAGTTTAGCTGAACGAAGCAGGTCGCTGACACATACAAGCTCTCCGACAACGTCGTGTGTCTCCCCCGCGCCTAGATTATTGGGATTGATACCTCGCGTCCTAAGGTGCACTTGACAACAAAATGAGTGGGTCGAGTACTTGCGACAATAAACGGGTGCACCTACTCCATACGAGGTCGTTGAGTACGTACGAGAGCCATACTTGTAACTTGGCTCTGTCGAGTGGCGCGGATAGCTGGGTAGATAAGTCGGGCAATGAGGTGGCAAGTAGAGGGGCTAGCACATCCTCGAGCTCGTCGATCGACGCAACCAAGTCGTCAACTGTTTCGGACAGATGGTCGGCCATTGCAAACTTGTTTGGATTTTCGTCTGGCGCTTGACGAGCGTAGCTGACCCATCATAATTGGAAACTGGTCCAGCTCGCTTGCGACAAACCCAACACCCGGGCGGGGTTGCCGAATCTCCTCCTCGCGCCGGCACAAGCCGAAAAAAAAAGCCTCACTAAGTCTACCATTGCTCCTTGATAAAATATCTATATGATACCGCAGCAATCCACCTTGCTAATTGTTCTCCTACCTGGCGGCAACCCGGCTTAGACCTGGTCAGTCATGCAACCCTTCGACCGAAAATTGCCCTGTATCTTGAGGTCTTGATATACCTGGCTCCCGGCATGAAGCTAATCAAACCTAACATCAATAATCGCTCTGAACAAGGTGTTACTGGATCACAACTGATTATGCGCGGCGCGATGAAATCCATCTTTGGATTGGTTAACTACTGCATCAGCCCATCTGACGACGATGCTTGATGACGTGCTGCGGTATCACCCATTCCTTCTTGCCACGGCACACGGCCCCAATGACACCGATTCTAGCGCATCCAAAGTGCTCAGCACCCCGGAGCTCGTGCATATGATCACTTCCAAGGCTCATCTGGGTCTGGGTCCACGGGAGCGGAGTCGCACGATGAGCTCTAGATATAGATTACTGCAATTGGTGTACGCTTTGTGGGTACGGCACCGCAGTGTGGTCTTAAAAATGAAAATTTCTCTGTTATATTTACTTGCTGTGGGTTTCTCCATGCTCAACTAAGTGTACATACAACCTCAAAAGGCACACGGTACAGGATCAAAACCGAAGTCCAACCAACATTGATGCTTTGGCTGTGTCATCAGCTAATTGACTCTGAAGGATATAGGCGTCATTATTCGGGGCCGACTGAAGGACTGCCAAACTCCATGGATTACCAAGAGTCCCAGGGCGGGGCTAGAATCACCCACGCACTAGCTAGTAAGTCACATTCAATTAAGATCCCTCACACTTAGCCCCTGAGCTATCTCGTTTGGCGCAATATTTGACTACTTTGCCAGTTGCTTTCGCACCACCACTCCGTTGTTGTTCACCCCAACCTCCTCCATCTCGAGTTCGTTGTTTTTGTGGCCACAAACATGCCCAAAGCTTCAACAGAATCCATCCAGAAGTTGCTGGCGCCATATGGTAAGTATCTCAGCACTCCGTCCCCCGTACGTCTCGCCTCGAACATCATAAAACGACTAGGTCTTAGGTTAACCGTGGCCAATGGCAAACTGGGTATCCGCGAGTGTGTTGGCTCCGGCTTTCCCCCGAAGACCGCGACGCTTGTCTTTGTCGCCAAAATGAAACCAGACGGGTCTGTCGGAAGAGGACCGCCCGAGGGATACAACCTCCAAGCCGCGATGGAGATCAGCAACGACCATTACAAGGTGCTGATGGTATGTATCACACCCTCCTCATAATCACCATCACCCTTGCTCACAACCAGTATGTCGATAGGACGCTGCCTGGCTCATTCTTCAACGTACCAACAAGATCGACACCAAGAAATCATTTAAACAACAGGAAGATGGAAGCATCGACCTGTGCGTCAGAAAGGTGATTACATAATATACTCTTAACAGTGTTAGCTAACATCTATTCTACATTTACAGCTGCTCAAGGTTCATCCCGAGCTACAAGCATTCAAGCCCTTTGGAGATTGGGCACCCCGTGCAACGTTCCAACTCCTCCTCCGCAACAAGTCCGGCCAGGCCAAGTCGGCCGTCAAGAGGATGGAGAAAATGGCGGCGCTGATCGCGTCGGGCGGCTCCCCGCCCGAGCCTATGATCAAGCCCCATAGACCGCGAGGGAGGTCCAGGAAGAACCCAGCACCGGCCTCAGAAGGCACGACTACAACGACGAACGAACCAACCGTTCCGATCCAGCCGCCGCTCGAGCCTGGCCCAATTGCTGCAGCTCCGTGTGACGACCACAGCGAAGTGTTTGACCTCAACATTGGGGACTCGGACGACATGGACATATCCATCCCCAGGGCAATTAAGGACCCGAGCGGGGTCTCGCTCAATTCTGACGGTCCCGGAGACGGTAAAGTACCATGATCTATATATATGCGTATGCTAACGTTAATGTATAGACGAGGACGAGGACGATAGAGGCACATTCGACATGGCTCAAGTAATTACCGTCCCCGCCCGCGCGCCCGCTCCCGCTCCAAACACCGTTCCCGTCCCAGCTGCGCCCGTGGCGCCCTCTACCCCTCCCGTCTCTCTCTCACCCTTCCCCTCTGCGCCCGCAGGGCCCTCTGTTCTGCCCGTCTCTGTCTCGCCCGTCTCCGCTGCATCCGCGACGCCTCCCGTGCACACTGTACCTCCTGCTAACTGCCCGGCCTCGATCATCTGGCGTGGATTAACAATCAGTTCCGCCGATATGACCAAGCTCAAGAGAATTGCCGCTCGTCGGGCCGCCGGCGGAAAGGTTCGATTGGCGAAGATATACGACGAGTTGATCGGGAAGCTTATCGAGGATCCCAATTACGATCCATCGTCCGAGCCCGACCCCGTTCCCCAAGTGGCTGCAGAGGAGGCGGCGCCCAAGGCCAAAGCAGCGTCAACGTCCGAACCCGATCTCGAGCCCAACCCCAATGCCGACAAGGGGGAAGGGCAAGGCAGTTATCGAGGTATGTTGAATATTGAGACGTGCACAGTGCTCTGCTGACGTACGCATACATCACAGGCTACCGGTGCTCTTGTTGGTCGCTCAGGTCGCGAATCTAAGCAAACCAAGCGGCAGGCAGCACCTCACGCGATCTCCCCCCCTTTGTTTCTTACTGTTCCGAATGCTCACGACGCTGGTGTCTAATGAAGCTGACGATTTTGACTCGATTCGATGTTGAGGCTATTCCTGTTACCGATATTGCTTTGCGTTTGTACTGTCGTTCAAATGCATTATCCTATATTACACAACGAGTGTGGTGGGGTAAATAAACTATATGCGAGGTCCGGGAAGAGAAATTAAATAATCAGGTAAAGTATGGCGGACCACTACTAATCCAACTCCGGGGTATCTTTAGGTTCGGTCCAACCAGTCTTCATAGATGGTAATGCCCATACTCGAATGGGATGGGTAGCTTCGTGGGATCGACACCAGGAGGACATTTGCCATGATACGTTCTCTCGTAACGCTTTGAAATTTACCTGCCCGAGTCCTTAAATTTTGGTCCCCAGCGGGGAGTCCCCTTGCCGTATGCTCAGCTCCGCCGAGGTGCGTGGCTGCACGGGGTTGGTCCGCGCTGTGGCCGCCGTGAGAGAAGCACTGTCGTATGACTATCTTACACGTTGAGTACTCAAAGGTCTCATACCGGTCATCTGGGAGAAATTCACTGGGGTGTCAGTCCTGCTTGGTCTGATCCTACACGCACCACCAGCTCGGGACTGGCGGGATGGAATGTGAACCCAAGTGTAATCTCAATTCACACTTCTGGTAATACCATCCTTGTTCCTGCGTACCGCTCTGGGCTCGCCTGCAAGCCGAATATTAACTTGTAAAGTCCATCAGTTGGAAGTATTCCGACAGCTGTGGGGTGAAGAATAAATGCGTTGAGGGTTGATGATCTGATCTAATCTAATCTTATCGGCCAGGGTCAAAGTTTGATGAATAGCCGCGATGGACACCTAATCGGCTCACTCAGCACCTTTCGTGATTGCTGACTGACCGAGCGACCATATGGCCTATAATTCGGTTCCCCACGCTTCCACCTGCTGCTCTCGACCACAACAGTATGACTGGGACGAGTGATCCAGAGAACGGCGGAACCCGTACCAACAACGTTGAGCCGAGCGACGAGCGGACTCCATTGCTCCCGCCCACCGAGGGTGAGACACCTACTGCGGAAACAGACAAGCCGCGGACTCCGGGGTGGTATGCATGGAGAGCTTTCTGGGTGTTTATTGGCGCTTTAGTGCTTGGAGTGTTTATCAAGGGGTGGATTGATGCCGACGATGTCGAGGTGAGTGTTCAGCCGACTCAGCGATACCGATTTCGAGCTCATTCAACGCTAATTAACCCGTGATTGATAGTTCGATTTGAAGGGAGCACTCAAGCGAGCGTTGGGAGGTGGTTTAAGTGGAGCTGCAGGTATGGCTCCCATTCAAGTATCTATCGAGCTCAGGCTGAGTTCGACTTGGGTTAGCGATGGTATTGCAGGTTCTGACCTTGATGGTACGTAGTTTCTTCCTATCATTTCACTAATATAAGCTCATCCATGACTCCATGGTAGCCTCTTCGGACCATCATGAACTATCAGTACCGCTTCGGTACTTCATTTACGACCGCTACGCAGACGCTTTATGAAGATGGTGGCTTTGGGCGATATTATCGCGGCCTTGGTCCCGCGTTAATTCAAGGTTTGTCAAGATAGTTTAACTATTGCTATTGTGAAATTTATTTGGTTGGTAGGCCCAGTCTCGAGATTCGGTGACACGGCCGCCAACGCCGGCATTCTGGCCCTCCTGCAATCCAACTCGTACCTCAACAAACTGCCCGCCCCGATCAAGACCATCTTTGCGTCTGCTTGGTGAGTCAGACGTCAGTGGCTCTTGTCGGAATCTGATGTTTGAGCGCTAGTGCTGCCGGGTTCCGAATGATTCTCACCCCAATTGATACACTGAAGACCACCCTCCAAGCTCAAGGTGCCCGAGGCACAGCTTTGCTGCGCCAACGTGTCAAGACCAACGGAATCGGTTCCTTGTGGTGGGGTGCGTTTGCGACTGCTGCAGCGACCTTTGTCGGTCACTATCCCTGGTTCGCTACCGTGAGCTTCCTCGGTTCTATAATCCATTTAGTCAACTCATACGTAAAACCAGTACAATTACCTGAGCGATGTCCTCACCGAGCCACCCAAGCATCCTCTCGGCCCTTGGCTACTTCGCTTAGCCTTTATCGGATTCTGCGCGTCGATCGTATCCGACTCGATCTCCAACTCGTTGCGTGTGGTCAAGACGTATAGGCAGGTCAACGACACCCAAGTGTCCTACTGTGAGTTATTCTTCCGGCGTTTTTCCAACGGGCTCTAACTTTGGAATTAGCCGAGGCCGCACGTTTGGTTGTTGTCCAAGACGGTCTGCGTGGTTTGTTTGGACGAGGCCTCAAGACCCGTATTTTGGCGAATGGACTGCAGGGACTATTGTTCTCGATTTTGTGGAAGCTATTCCTAGACCTGTGAGTGACTTGCGCGTTCGAGCTCTAGCCCAACTGTCTGACCGACGTAAATTTCAGTTGGGACAAGAAGACTCGTTCTTAACTCATTCGGGGCGTTGGCGTTGGACAAGAGACTCGCACCCAATAAGAATATATCCCTAGTTCTGCTCTAGTAGAAAGACTATGTTCATAGACCTGTGATGAATTAAACTGAGCTTGCGCTGTGTTTCCATGAACTGATACTTGTGTGTTCGGGAGATTAGACTTCAGCGCCACGTTGAGTCAGCATGAGTCAGGATTTACATTACGTGATCAGTCCAGATACGTGGCTCCAAACTCCAGCGCGCTCAACCACCACGTCGATCACTCACAGAAAGGCCACAGTGTGTATGCGGCCTGACCTCGACGTATAAAACACCGACAAATCTACCACTTGGCCTCTAGCTCGTTCCACACTTGACGCGCCGATGTCGATGAAAAATCCCATCGCCGCCCTCCAGGCGGGGATCGAAGACCAACTTGGGTTTATTTCGACCGACGCAATCAACTGGCAAGGCTACGTGTTAGCTTTTTCGTGGAGCGTCTGGGCCTTTGAGACGTATCTTATGTACGTCCCTACTCGAGCTTACTGTTAGCCAACACTCATTTGGAGCGAGTTTAGATTCCGGCAGTACCCCAACTACTCGAAGCCTTTCCCTCCACCGGCGCTTAAATCGCACTTTACCGACGAGGTGTTTAAAAAGTCGCAGCGATATGGTCGGGACAAGGCGCGTTTTGGGGTCGTATCCAAGTTGTATACACAAATTGTGGAGACAGTGATCCTTACTTCGGGCGCGCTTCCGTGGTCGTGGCGCGCTGCCGGGAGTATGTTGGCCAAGTTTGGATACGGGCCCGAGTACGAGGTACGTAGGATTTCCTAATCTCAACCCAGGGCAACAATTGATAAAATTTCTCCCGTAGATCACCCACTCGATCATGTTTGGAACCATTTTCTGGCTACTCAACTACATTCCCAACCTCCTTCCTTCGATCTACAGCACATTCGTTGTCGAGGAGAAGCATGGTTTCAACAAGATGACTCCAGGGCTATTCGTAGCTGACACTTTGAAGGGGATTGCGGTTGGTTTCGCGATTGGCGCGCCGTTCATGGCTGGGTTTTTGAAGATTGTAGACTGGGCGGGAGCAAACTTTGTTCCGTGGCTCATGACTTTCCTGTACGTTCGCTCATATCGATTGCTCCGGCTTAGCGACTGACGGGTAAGACTTTTACAGGGTTACGTTCCAACTCACCATGGTCGTTCTGTACCCAACGGTCATCCAGCCACTTTTCAATAAGCTGTCGCCTCTCGAGAGTGGCTTGCTGAGGACTAGGATTGAATCCCTTGCTTCCCGTCTCAACTTCCCGTTGACTGATCTCTACGTCATCGACGGATCGAAACGAAGTGCTCACTCGAACGCGTACTTTTATGGTCTTCCATGGGTGAGCACTGGTGTACTCATGTAAATTTTCGGGTTCCTAATTGATTACAGAGCAAACACATTGTCCTTTTCGACACCCTCATCAAGAAGTCCCAGCCTGATGAGCTTGAAGCCGTCTTGGCGCACGAACTTGGCCACTGGAAGTACTCGCACCCGATGAAACTCATGCTCGTGTCTCAAATCCACCTACTTGCCCTCTTTTCGGTCTTCCCGCCTTTCATGCGTTCGTGGCCGCTGCTAGCTAGCTTCGGTTTCCCGGTTGGAAGTGGGTGGGTGAACCGTAAATTCCCATATTGCTCGCTCGGGTTTACTAACTTGTTTGTGTATAGGTCTACGCCTCCCACCCTCGTCTCATTCCTGCTCTATCAAATGGTCATCACGCCCATTGAATCTGTTGTCGGGATGCTCATCAACGCGCTCAGCCGCCGATTCGAGTACCAAGCTGACCAATTTGCGTGCGAGCTCGACGCACAGGGTCTAGCTGGTGAGAAGGAACCGGGCAAGAGCGACGAAGAGTCAACGATGCGCGCGAGGCTGAGTCGAGCCCTTGTGGGATTACACGTTGAGAACTTGTCGACCGTCTGGGTTGATTGGATGTGAGTTTTCTCTGGCCGATTGTCCTGTTGGAGTGGGCCTAATTTTTTCGTGTACCAGGTATTCGGCGTATCACCATTCTCACCCAACTCTCACGGAGCGCTTGCGAGCGATGGAGGTCTACGCAAGCAAGACAAACGGGCGCCCCAAAGTGAGTATAGCTTATTATAGAAACTACCCTATTCGTTGTCTAACATTTCATCAGACCTCGTAACAATTGTGTGGACCGTTGCCTATAGCTCATAACATACGTTGTACAGTTGGTAGTAATGGACAATTACTCGGCGGAATATTACACTATCTCTCCTTCAGATCCAAAACACGGTGTCAAAGAAACGCAATGGTCCCACTAAGGGAGTAAATAGCAAAAAATTAAAGCAGCAACAGGCCAAGAGTAGTCTGAATCGAGTTTCACGCGAGAGCGCGAGCCACGAAGTTATCTCAGGGCCGTCTTTGCAACCACATGTGTTCTCTACTAATCCGCAATCCTCGATTACCCAGAAGAGGTGGGCGAGGCAAGCAAGCCAGTACATCCTGGTCACCCCGAGACAACCCGAGGTTCAGCCTTTCGCCTGTGCTCCCTTACCACGCTATCACCCCCCGGATTACCAACAGCTTCCTGTACGGCTGTACAGCCATTGCATGCCACCGTGGAACACCAATAAGCGTATGGGCAAGAAAGACCGCAGGTAAGCGAACGCATGTCGAGGCGACCCAGCCCTCACAGAGTTATTCCAAGCTCGAGGCAGACACACATACCCTCCCCCCTCGGATCTCTGGGCGGTACGATACGTCACGAGCGCGTGTCTGATGCTCTGTTCAACGGATTACCGTTTGCGCTAGCTAGACGTAGGCACAGGGGAACTAGAATGCTCAGACCTTAGCCCGCTCGCGAACCGGCTCGGACCGAGTCGACGTGTGTGTGACGAGCAAACGCGGCCCCCGGCCTAATATGCAAGCGTAACGAAGTTAGTTGTATCTCTGGAGAGTTTTAGATCCTCATATATAGGAACGGACCTGTTGTGGATGACTTCAAGGCGGATCTCTACCGATGATTATATAACGGGCCCTGGTTTAGGGTGGGCCTCGGGGCGCAACCATGCACTGCATTGAGGCGCCCATCAATTACAACCTGAAAACCTGCAACCATCCCTGCCCAAACTCTTTACTGCGGTGGGCCGCACCACCTCTGTGACCTCGTAGCGATAACTCGATGCCGCAATGTGCACAAAAATTCTCATCTCACGTAACTATGGACTTGCACCTCTATTTCATGCATGCTCACCTTCTTCAGCGCCCTGGCACACTGGGCGTAGATTGCGACGAGCTTGGGGCTGAAATGGCGCCGAATGCTCGGGTGTGGCACAAGTACGTCGACGAGAGCGATCGCATGGACAAGGAACTCGTTGAGGGATGGAATAAGTCAGTGGTTTTATGTTTCTAACCAAAGGCACTGGGCTTGGCTAAATTCTCAAATGATACTTATAGAACATTGGACGTTATCCTTCGTAAGCCACTGTGTTTCCGCTGCTTTTTTGGACTTACATACTGGATTGATAACCAACGCTAGTATTCGTCAGTATCTGCCTCTACTTTTTCTAGGCATTCGCCGTACTCACAAATCCTGCAGGCGGCACTCTTTTCGGCTATTTCGACTGCGTAAGTATTTAGCAACTCCATGCACCACTTCTTCTTGGTCGGCTCCTGACACTGTCACCACCCTAGCTTCGTGATCGAGAGCTCCAAAGACCTGAAGCCAGATTACACCGAACTGGCTGCTCAAACACTCCTTATATTGTCTCAAAATATGTTAGGAATATCATCCGTCTCGACCCCCAACATTTCATCACCAAGGGAAACCGGGCCATTACCGTTCGCTCCCAACGGATCGGCGGTTATTGTCAATACCCTCTGGTTCGCGTCCCTAAGCCTCAGTGTCGCTGTGTCACTGGTCTGTATACTAGCCAAAGATTGGTGTTACTCATTTTTAGTCGGGAGGGTCGGACCGGTTCTTGCCCAGGGCCGCTTACGACAACAACGATGGGACGGAATCAAGCGTTGGAAAATGGGCGAGGTGCTTTCTGTATTGCCGTTGCTGATGCACGCTGCACTTTGTCAGTCTGTTCCTGGAGAGTTTAGCTCGTACTAACTAGATTTTCTGCTCAGTACTATTCGCCGTTGGACTATCCCTGTATCTCTGGAACATCAACACCATGGTGGCAATACCCGTGATAGTGATCACGTCGCTAGTGGCGCTATTCTACGTCAGTATTACCGTGCTTTCTTCGGTCATACGCTTCTGGCCCTACACAACTGCAGTTGCAAGGCTCACTTATCCATTTTGGGTCGCGTTGATTCGGAATCGGTGGATGTATGCTCTCCTTGGCGCGTTGATCACCATACCTATCTGGGTGTTGGAACTCTGCCAAGGTATCCACGGTCCCAAAACACTACCAACTCATCGGCACGGCGATAATAAGGTTAGTTCAGCAGGCGCTGGAGCTTTGAGCAAGGGGTTTCAAACCTTCCTGAGAGCCCGAAATTATATTATTCGGATGATGGACAACGTTCAGGGAGCGCCGCCGCCTCAGAAGATTACTACCACGGAAGCGGAAACTCCGATGGACGATGTAACAAGTGCTATGATAGGCTGGATGATTACCAACTGTGAAGACTCGCGATCAGTCAACCTTGCTCTGCAATCACTCGCGGGCGCAGATCCATTGTCCTTGCCGCGCTGGCAACTGTGGCAATGTAGCTCCGTGCATCTTATCCTCCAACGTTTGCAGACTTGTCATAACGCAATGGAAGCCCTCGGAGCCCATAGAAGCGGACCGGAATACCATAAATTATTGGATACTTATTCGCTGTACTCGCGCTCACTTAGATTTTTGATCACATTTGTCCGTGGAGAAGGCTTGATCCACCGCGCTAGTCCTAGGGTGTCGGATAACTCAGGTGATACCCCCCGGCTTGCGCTCGTTAGTTCTCGTGGACAGCTAGAAAGCTTTGACAATGAGCTCAGTGCCTCCCTGATTTACGCTTTGAGAGGCTCCCAATCGTGAGTTCACCCAGGCGTTGCCGAGCCATTTGGCATTGACTTCTTGTTTCACAGTATGATTGAGCGTTGCTTGGATCAGTCAGTTGACCGAGTCGATCTTGCAGCATTTGAGTTCAACCGACCCCTCTTCCCGAATACAGGAGGTCATTTTGAAAATTTCGTGCGAGGCACCTTGCGGCCCGAGCACAGTCAACGAAAATGGACTCTCCTACGAAGATTAATCAAGAGCGACGGTCAGGTCACGCTGGCACCAGCGCCTTTGCTCTCTCTTATCAATGGAATTACCAAAAGCTACATATACGAGCCCTACCAGCGACCTTTTCTCCTGGTCGACCTACTCAAGATTTTGCCACCCGAGTCGCATGCTCTAAGACAAGCAATAGGGGTCTGCCTTGCTGTCGTCGCATTCCGACACTGTGATTTTCCGAATGAGGAACATGGTCCAACACATATACCACTTGATACAGGTTATAAGCAGTCCCGAGCCAGGAGACTGTACCTGGAGGTTGTTTCGAGGACTATGGAACCACTCGAGACGAATTTTTGGCTGAAGTTTGGGCTTCTCGGGCTGCTATCCAGGGAAACCTCGGTTTTCCATCCGGGAGAGGATGAAATTGGCTCCATTGGCGATGTACTCCAATCCCTGACGGACGTACGGTCGTATAATAATGTCATACCAACATTACCTTGCGACTTCCGCTGCGAAGAGCATATTAGCCAAATCCTTTCAAAGTGGATAGACTCTGACACTAATGCTAGCGATAGTAGCTCTGACAATACCTGTCTTCAACTATCGTGCCTCATCAATTCGTCGATCTCATTCCCTGGTGCATGCAGAACACTTGGCACCCAGATTATCCAGCCACTTGTTAAAGTGTTTATGAGTACCAAATCTTCAACGCTCCAAGTTCTATGTTTACAGGGTATACGCTGTTCTGCGGAGCCAAACGATACTAGTGCAGGCAAGCCTTATGGTCCTTGCTTTGAGGAGTATCCCATTGAGTCAGCATTGGTTTGTCAACACCTCGGACAGCAATTTCTTGGACAGCTGTTCAATATAACCATATCTGGGGATCCAACCTTAGTTGTAAAACCCTATGTCATGCGGTTCTTGTGGAGCATGACCTCGCTCATCCTACATTGCCGATCACAATTTCCTGAGCTGGCTCCATCCCTCTCGTCTATTCTGACTGCGCTATTCAAGATTCCAGTGCAACCTGATGCGGTTTCAACCGTCTGCGACATGGGGTTCGCCGAATTATGGATTGCAAGCCTAGTGGACATGTGCTCCAACGACCCTCAGCGCCTCATGAGTAGCCAGGTCCTGGACGACATGATATCTTCGTACCACAGGAGAGCACCGTCTATGTGTCCTAGCCAAGAAATCTTTACTACAACTCTGGTTCGCTATAATCCTTCAGTCGATCGTAACGACTGGATGATGGTTCCTTGCCCAACCTGGGTCACAATCCTTCGCACACTCAAACAGCGCTGCAAAGAGAATATCTCAGACCAAAATAAATTGCGCCAACTTAGGAATCGCGACAGCAAAATTAGAACAAGCAGGGATAGTATTAACGTGGCGAACCAACGAGAAGCCAAAGACGAAGCAAAATTTGATGATAGCCCACTAATTGAACACGTTGAGGGTAAGCATCCTAACAATCCCCCCCATCCACACCCTACGTTTGTTGATAGCAATGCATGCAGTTGCAGATCGACCTTAATTCTCGTATTTCCGTGTATTCACCTACCGCCTAGTAATTACCACGACTACCTTGATTATGTATTAGTGGCGTACCGCGCTCCTCAAAGTCATACTAGAAACGCAGATGCACCAGTTGTTACTGTAACACGGGAGTGCTGCACGGTCGGTTACATAATCGGTGTGCTTTTTCAGGGCTGGCTGTCCGCCGCCTGTAGCTGCTAGGAATGGCGCCTGTGTGGATGACACCTGTCTTGCATATTGCCGATTGGGACGACACGATCCCCAAAAGATTGGGACTTGGCACAACGCGAGGGTCCACCGGGGCTCCGCGCTGTACCTGGGGTCTGCCACACGTGCTGAGGTGACCTCGCCCAGAGCACCGTCGTCCGGCCACCACCAGAGAGCCCTTCCACTAAAGATGCTACCGCTAAGGTCTAATCCATATCGCACGACGTACCCAAATCCTCAGCACACAGTCTCAGGTGGGGATATATATTTTCGTCAGAGCTCTCTGCTCGAGCGCCTCCACTTTAGCGCCCGGGCACTTTTGGCGTAGACTATGACGAACTTGGCGCCGAGATGGGACCAAATGCTCGAGTATGGCATCGGTACGTCGATGAAATTGATAGAATGGATGGTGAGCTTGTAGACGGATGGAATAAGTAAGCTTATTTCGGATTCAGTGCTCACTCCGCTACTAATCCATACATTTAGGACACTGGATGTAATGCTCAGTAAGCTTCTGTGGTTCTATTTTGTGTCTCATATTGCTAACGTTCTTCGCGTTTGGAATCTCTCGGCTTTTGTAAGTGCCCTATGTCCAACTCTTTTAACTTTACTCTGACAGGAGCCTGAAGGCAGCATTGTTCTCGGCTATATCAACCGCGTAGGTGTAAGTCATCCAGCTGGGAGACCCTTCCATCTAATTTGGCATTCACTTAAATACACTCCAGATTTGTAATTGAGAGCTCTAGGGGATTGGAGCCTGACCCCACTGAAACGTCTAGCCAAACACTGTTAACAATCGCCCAGACTCTGCGTGTCATGTCAACCGGAGTGCCGGTCAACGCTTCATCGGGACTCGACATGGATCCGAGTGCATCTTTTAACCCTCCCACTTCAATGGCTGTCGTAAATGTGCTTTGTTTTACCTCCCTTAGTCTTAGCGTCGCTGTGTCCCTTGTTTGTATACTGGCAAAGGAATGGTGCTACTCCTTCATGGTCGGGAGGTTTGGCCCGGTACTACAACAAGCTCGACTGCGACACCAGCGATGGGGTGGTATAGAGACATGGAAGATGAAAGAAATGTTAGCTGTCCTTCCGCTGCTAATGCACGCTGCACTCTGTGAGTGATTCGCAATATAATCTGGAATCCACTCATTTAAACATTTACCAGTATTGTTTGCCATCGGGCTCTCGGTATACCTTTTGGATATCAATTTCACCGTTGGGCTTCCGGTCGCTATTATCACGGGCCTTGCCACGATCTTCTACGTCGTTACGGCGATGCTATCAGCGATTTTCTGGCTATGTCACTATACCACCTCCGCTGCAAGGGTAATTGGTTTATCGTGGAACGGTGTCCTCCGGAGTCGACATGTAAGAGCCTTTGTCACATGGCTGGTGGGATTTTACATCAAAATCTCTCCTGGTAACCGATACGACGATTATGGCATTTACTACATGTACCCCATGGAACGCGCTCGGAGCATTGTAGACCGCTGGATGCAGCGCGCACGTGTTGGCTACATCAAGAAAAGAAACATATTGGCCGATCCACAGACACCTATGGATAACATTACCAGTCCGATGCTTTGCTGGATGGTAACCAACTGCGAAGCTCTCGGTCCGTTGACCTAGCTTTACAGGCGCTCGCAGGCGCTCATCCATCACAACTGCCCCGTTGGCCGCTATGGGGATGTAATGGAGTACAGCTAGTTGCAGAGCGCCTCCGCTCTAGCCTTGAATCAATTCGAAATTTGGGCGGTGGTACTCGAGGCCCCGAATACCACAAATTGTTGGAAACCTGCTCCTTGTACTCTCGCTCGTTTAGATTTTTGATAAATCACGTGGATGGAGAAGGCTTCAAACTGAACCGTACAGACGGGGATAGGCTATACTTTGTGTTCGAAACCGCTACTCGCAGCCTATCCGATTCACTGAATGGAGAGCTTGGGTCGTCACTGATCAAGATATTTGAGGAATCTAACGTGTGAGTGAACAATATTTACACAATCCCTAATAGGATCGTTAATAGGGTCGCTACCTAGACTTGTTGAGCAGTGCTTGGAACCATCGGTTGGTCGTGCAGACCTTGCAGCGTTTCATCTCGATAGCCTGTTAGCTACAATCAAGGAGGACCGTTTTTGCGTGGCATATCACCCTCCAAGGCAGAATGACATGCGGTGGAGGCTTCTAGGGCAACATCTTGCCAATGACGACGAGTTACGCTATCATAGTCGGCTTTAATCGCCTTGATAAGTGGAATCACGAAGAGCTATTTGTGCATGTACCAGTCCTGCCATGATGTATCGATTCTCGTTGGTCCCCTCGCCACTTCACCAGAGTCAGCCGCGCTTCGCCGCGCTGTCGGGATATGTCTAACTGTTCTCGCATTCAAACATTGCAATTATCCAAAGTTGGATCCTATCGGACATCAAGCAAGAACTACAAGGGTACAGGAAGTCTACTTCAAACTGACCTCGGCCGAAATCCCCGCCTCCGAGACCATGGGTTTACTCAAATTCGGTCTTATTGCGCTCCTTGACTGTGATAGCTATGCGTCCAATTGTGGCGAAGCCCAACTCAAAGTCATTGAAAACTTGCTAGGAGCTCTAACTCTTGTGACCTACGAGTCTTCCGTTCCAGCAATGGATACTAGATATTGTTTCCTCGATGAGCACGTTGCTCATGTGATCTCTAGCTGGACGAAACGGGGACCTCACAGTCTGAGCCGCGGTGTCCCTCGTCTTCTATGCATGATCAATCATTTCACTGAAACCCCCCGCGCGTGTGCGCTACTCGGAGCCACGGTCGCCACTCCATTGATAAAGTTGATGACGTTAACCGACTCCTTGGCGCTCAAAAAAGCGTGTTTGCGGGGTCTGCAGCATACTCTTGGATTAATTACGGGCTCGGCAAGTGAAGTGCCTTTGCCTTTCTATAAGATCAAGGGCGAGGCATGGTCCTCATCAGGGACTTGTGAAGCCTTTCTCAACGGATCTGTCGAACTTCTTCAACCGCTATATCATTCGGCAATGGTAGCGAGCCTGGATTGGGAAATCTCCCCATACATGTTACATTTCCTCTGGAACTTTACCAGTCTGGTTTTATACCTTCACCATCATTCTCTGATATGGAATCATGAACGTGCGCTAAGCCTATTCCTTGAGCTTGAAGCGCGGGAGCCATTGCAGGCCGACACACCGGACGACTCTGAGTCACGGAGCACGCTCAGCTTGCAGGGCCCATACGACATCGATGCACCTGAAACCCCCTGCGGTACCAAGCTTATGGACTTTTGGATCACAAGCTTGATGCACTTGTACCAAAACGACCCTCGTAGCCTTCTTGGTAGCCATCTTCTGGACGAAATGATTGCCTCCTATACCGAAGGGTCTACCGAGTTGCCCCCCAGCCCGGCCCTTCTTACTGGCACACTCTTACCCATCCATCCCCTCTTAGGAAATTTCGACGATACACCTCCCACATGGCTTCAAATCCTTAGAATTCTCAAAACCGGTTGCCAGGACGCTCTCCACCGACGGGGAGCGGAAGACGACGTCGAGCAACAAGGCCACGAAGATGATACACCAGGCACGATAGTCCAAAGTGGGGGCGAGGGAGAAGCCGATCCCGCTACCGCTACGGGACAGGACAGTATTATTGCAATGGCCATCGAATCTACAGGTGGCACGGACTAAAAGTTTGGCTCAACTTCACCGCTAGCGGCGCTAACCTAGTTGTATGCGCCTCCAGTTTGATGGAATTTGAAATCTGCCTATACACAACCAGCGGTCACTTTATCAGTGAGCGTACCTGAATTGCGCAATGTTTCTTTCTCTTTTTGTATCGCCCATCCCACATCGTCTACATACAGATTTGTTATTCTGATTTTTTGGCACCAAATTAGCGATTACATCTTGGACTCGTATCCTATTCACTTCACGCCTGGCATCACACATGCAACAAAATATTCATCGTTAACATGAGGGGGGATTCATTTCACACTAGAGCACAACAGTTTACAATGAACGAGAGACAGGAAGAATGCCAAATGCGAAAATAAGTGACAATGAGATCGAGTATAGCATTGAAGTTCAGGGAAATTTTGAGAACGATCAGCTTAGAAGCCGCCCATTCCACCCATGCCTCCCATGCCGCCCATACCGGGAACAGCCGGAGGAGCCTTGTCCTCGGGAGCCTCGACGATGCATGCCTCGGAGGTGGTCAACAAGCTCGCAACGCCGCTAAAAGTAAAATATGTAAGTTCAGGGAGAGGCTAAGACGCAAAAAAAAAACCACATACCTAGCATCAACCAAGGCGGTCCTGACAACCTTGAGAGGGTCTACGATACCCCTGGCGATCATATCTGTAAACTCGCCCTTGGACGCATCATATCCCCAAGTGAACTTGTCCCCATAGCGCTCCAAAATCTGACCGACAACCACGCTGCCCTCTTCGCCCGCATTCTCAACAATCGTCCTCGCCGGACGCTGGAGCGCATTCTTGATCGCAGTGACACCGAGGCTCTGGTCAAAGTTGCTCGTCGGGACGGTCTCGGCCGTGAGCGTAGCCGAGGCCTTGAGGAGCGCAACACCTCCACCGGGGACGATACCCTCCTCGACAGCGGCGCGGGTGGCGTTGAGCGCATCGTCGTATCGGTCCTTCTTTTCGCCGACTTCGACCTCGCTCGCGCCTCCGACCTTGATCACGGCGACACCGCCGCTGAGCTTAGCCAAGCGCTCTTGGAGCTTGGACTTGTCAAAGTCCGAGGTAGTGGAGTCGTTGAGAACAGAGCGGATCTGCTCGCAGCGAGCGGCGATGGCGTCCTTGGCACCGGCACCGTTGAGGAAGATGGTGTCCTCCTTGGTGATTGTGATCGAGCCAGACGAGCCGAGCATGTCGGGGGTGACTTGGTCGAGCTTGACGTCGACTTCCTCAGAAAAGACGGTTCCGCCGGTGAGGATGGCCAAGTCACCGAGGATGCTCTTGCGATTGTCACCGAATCCGGGAGCCTTGACGGCGCAAACGCTCAGTTGACCACGGAGCTTATTCAAGATGCAGGCTGCGAGCGCCTCGCCATCAACGTCCTCGGCAATGATCAAAAGCGGGCGACGGGATTGGGCAGCAATCTCGAGCGAGGGAAGGATATCTTGGAGAGCCGAAATCTTCTTTTCGGACAACAAGACAAGAGGCTTCTCAAACTCGGTCTTTTGGGTCTTGACGTCGGTGATAAAGTAGGGAGAAATGTAACCGCGGTCGAATCGCATCCCTAAATTAAATTTGAATTTGAAATGAATTTTGGGAGGATGACACGGTTCGGCAACTCACCCTCGGTGATCTCGATTTCGTCCTCGGTGGTCTTGCCCTCCTTGACGGTAATGACACCTTCCTTGCCGACCTTTTCCATGGCGGTTGCGATCAGCTGACCAATGTGTGCGTCGCCATTGGCAGAGATGGTCGCGACCTGGGCGATCTCTTCCGAGGTGGTGATCTCGCGCTTGTTGGCCTCGAGGAATTGAATGACCTTTTCGACGGCCTTTTGGGAACCGCGGCGGAGGTCCATTGGGTTGCATCCAGCAGCGACGTTCTATCAATGCGAGATTAATTTGAGTCTAGATTCATTTGAAGATAACTTACCTTGACACCCTCGGAGTAGATGGCGCGAGCGAGAACCGTCGCAGTGGTGGTACCATCACCAGCAATCTCGTTGGTCTTGGATGCGACATCCTGGACGAGACGAGCTCCGAGATTCTCGAACTTATCCTTGAGGGTGATTGACCTGGCCACGGTCACACCATCTAATAGAATGTTCTAGCAAGTTTCTCGATAAATGGTATTCGAGCTTACCCTTGGTAATTTTAGGGCCGCCATAGGGCTGCTCGATGATCACATTTCGGCCTGATTCGATCGTTAGAGAATTACAGAGTCAGATTAGACAACATCGACTTACCCTTTGGTCCGAGAGTTACACTGACAGCCTTTGCAAGGATATCAACGCCCTTGAGCATCGCCGCCCGTCCCTCATTGGAGAACTTGACCTCCTTGTGTGCGCCTCGGGAGAGAACCAGCGAGCGCGAGCTACGGGGAAGTCCCGAGAGCGAAGTACGCATCATCGACGACGAGCGGTGCATTTTTATTTTATTTTGGTGGTGGGAGGCGGGGTTAAATTAGAGGGAGGCGAATGTGGGAGATGGTGGACGACTTGGGGGTTTTGTTCCGGCAACTTTTTTGATCGTGCAAACATCCGCAAACTCCTGCTGACTGAACTTTCGAGACTTTCACTCGTCCATCATCCACCGCCATGGTATGTCGATTTGCGCTACTATTAATTGTAATTTTGTTAATTCGACTGTGTAATAGGCTTCTCAAGTCTCGTTCAAGACCATCAAGGCTGTTGTCCCTCTCCTTGACCGTGTTCTTGTCCAACGATTCAAGGCCGATACCGTTAGTAAATGCTTGAACTTTGATTCGCCATACTAATAAGTATCGTAGAAAACTGCCACTGGAATCTTCCTTCCCTCCTCTGTGACCTCGTCTCCCCTTCCCGAGGCGACTGTGATTGCTGTAGGTCCCGGTGCACCAAACAAGAAGGGTGACATCGTCCCTCCGTCCGTTAAAGCCGGCGACCGCGTACTACTTCCAGGATGGGGAGGAAACTCCATCAAACTCGGCGACGACGTACGTTTTACTCCCGCTTTGCTCCCACACCAGCTAACGTACCTCCGCCGTAGGAATACTTCCTCTTCAAAGACTCGGAGATCCTCGCCAAGATTCAAGAGTAGAGTTATCATTTGCATATGTATCGTCACATTCGTTTTTATAATCGCACGCACCACTCAAAATGTACTCTGTCGAAATTTATTTGTGAATGTCAATTTTTTGGGTCAAATGACGATGTGATCGCCGGAATTGCAAATTCTGGATCATTCTAGTAAAACTCCTCGGCTCCGGGTTTCACGTGCTTCCGGTCGTTTTGTCGTTGGCTGACATAGTGCGAATATGGAAGTAGAGTTTTCGGGGACACATCTGCTTCCGCTCGTCTAGAAGAGAGTGAAATTCGATAATAACATTGCGTATCGATTAGATTCAGCAAAAAGGAGGCGCATACATGCTAGGAACGTATCAGCTTGAGGGCTTATGTCGAGTCTATTGATATCAATATAATCGCCAGTCAACAGCATGTCGTGCGGTTATGTGGCGTTGCCAAATTGGAAGCGTATACGAATAGAAGAATATGTAGGTGATTAGATGAACTAAGCTTGCTGACTTACCGCCAGAGTAATTCTAACGTTGGATTGAGGTTGCTATCACCCTGGGAGCTAAAGCTACGCATATACGCCATCATTTTATTTGCTAGAAATGCCCGCAATAATTCCGTGCACATCGCGGTTCTGGCGCCTTGTCTAACGGCTTGACGCCTCTTTGCGCTTACCTCAAGTAGAGCCACATTGCTCTCCATCTGGTACCATGCTCAGCCCATCTGACGGATCTATCCGTTAGCCAAATACCGTCGGGGGTTAATGCGTGCCACTCCTACTCGCGTCAGGCGTGCTTCTGAGCTATGATTTTACGACATTTTCATTTCAGTGTTGACATGTCTACGTCTGCTCCGAGCAATTTGACACTGATTGACAGGCTTCTGTCCGGAGAGAAAATCATGAAAATAGGTCTATCTAGCACGCTCCTTCGCCTCAACCACTGGTCTAACCTAGCCATATGCATTGGATTCGACTCGCATAACTCGAACTACACCTTGGATGAGCTTATGAGCGTGTTCCAACGAATTCAAAGGCATTACTGCACGAGCAACTGGCAATCTCATCGTAGGTCGACCTTGCTTCGGCTCGAGAAGAAGCTTGCGTGACACAATTGACAGCGAGAACAGCGAAGCATATCCTGGTCAACTTGAGTTGATTTGCACGTTTTTAGATCCACATGCGCAAACAGAAGAAATGTGCTATATAAGTGAGAGGGTTATTGGACTGTAGCTCCATCTCAAAATTCACCAGTCCTCTCTTACGCCTATCATGCTTCTCCTTGCCGCTCTGTTTCCCCTTGCTGCGTCTCTAGCTGTCGCTCAACCGATACCTGCTCCGTCTGGATCACAGCTTATCGAGCAAGGGGGCTTTTGTCTCGGACTTAGTTCCCCACGAGGACCCGCCCAGATGCTGCCTTGTGATAGGTCAGGGAGTGTACAGGTATGCTAGCTCTCGTCACAACTCTGAGTTTATGAAAGTAGACTAACCACCCCTGATAGTGGCAAGCTACCATGGTCCCTGGTTCTAGTCAATACACACTGAAAAACGTCCTGTTCGGTTGCTACGCCGTTCGGGAGGCGAATGCTAACCCCCTTTTTTGTGGACCTGAGGATCGAGCTTCGGGCTTTACTATTGCACAAGTCACGGATAATGAATCAATGTGAGCATATCGCCTTGGTAGGCTAGTCATTAGTTTCATGCCAAAACTTTGTAGGATCGTACATGAGGATCAGATGGGGCGTGTTGCCCTACACACGATTCCAGAAGGGCAGGTTTCACCCGTAAGTTCATTACTGTTTTCAAGTCAAAAGGTCCTCACCGAGTTTTTTGGTTGCTTCACGGCTGCAGGTCTATTTTGGCTCAGAAACTCCTGAGAATACGAGTCTCTTTTCCTTTCTTCCTCTTCAAAATTAATCGGTGCGAACCTTCCCCATTGCGGGCCACCGGGGGTCTGCATCCAAATGATATAACACGTTGTTTACGATAGCGCCAGTTATGATAATGTTTTATATCCCAATTTATTCAGGCTACTCTGCCCGACCAAGTCAGTCAGTTGAGCTAAAGCTAGTTACATCAGTCAGTTGTAATTTCGGCGCGCCTTCAACGAGCTGTCCCGGTTGATTGCGTACTGTAACTTATGACAGCTACCTAACCATTCACGTAGTGGCAAGCTGTCCAGGGTGCCGAATCTGGCCAATGCAGGCTAAAGAATCTCGGTTTGGACTGCGACGCTTGTTGTACAAGACGACTCGGCCCTCCAATTTGTGGCCAGCAAGCCAAACATTATACTTTACCATTCAACAGGTCACTGAGGATGCATCTATGTAAGCATTTCTTATTTTCAGGTTTGTAACTGACCGTGTAATACTAATGCGTTGTAGGATCACACGCGAAGGCCAAGGGGTCGTGTTGCCCTACACACAGGCCGGGCGCTGGGTGAACCCGTAAGTCGGCATCGCCGCCCTGAATTGGGCGATGCTCACCAGTTCCGATCGTCTAACTACAGGTCTGTTTCAGCCGGGTGGATATGAGTCCGTCATCATTCTATGAGTTTGCTCCAGCTTGAGAGTACGGCCCCATTGCACTCGCATGGCCAGCTCAAGAATATAACAATTTTCGCTCAGGGTGATGATGTGTGGCAATGACGTGATAATAGCTTGACCCATACTCTAACGTCAACCAAACATTCCCGCTCAATTAGCACACAGGGTAGATTGCGTTGCATTTTTCCAGTAGAAACGTATGTAACTGAGAGTATAAGCGAGAGTCCACGTATTAGGCTTGCTGACTCGCACCCTGAGTCATTGTGGCGCTGGGTTTGGGTGGCTACGCTGCTTGACGAGTACAGGTGTGCGTATACACTGCTATCCTGCCCGAAATATCCGCAATAACTCCGAGTGCATTGACTTTCTAATTCTCTGTGTATCGCCTTGGCATATTTTTACGCTTACTCTGAGTAAAGCCTACTTCTTTTCATCTGATCCGCTGGTTCGTTTTGACAGCTCGGGCTAAATCCCCGATGTCTGAATCCCAAAAAAGAACTGCGTGGCGACGAAGCACAATCTGGTGGGACTTTACCAAAGCCTATATTATTTAATCCACGTACGCAAGCGGGATAAATTGGCTATAAAAAGGGGATCGACTGCTCTGCAAGGTACACATCCAGCAATGCTCCCTGTATTGTCCCAATCTTAAAATGCTTGCCTCACCCCTCTGTGAGGTGCGCGTGCGCTTACCTCATTCAGTGGCTGTGCCACTCCCCGGTCTCCCTCTACATCGGGAAACTATGCAAGGCTCCAGGAGGGTTCCGGGAGCCTCTGGGGCGCTTGGAGGGTGCATTGCGTACTTTCCAAACCAGTCCTGCTGGTCATCGGAAACCTGGATCATCCTCACGTGATAACGACAAATGCGCAATATGACTGGGAATCACGATCGGATGACGGCGGAAGGCTCTGGATCTGTTCCACCATACCAACTTCTCAACCGGTCGCCTGAGCTACGATTCGACTGCATGACATAGTCTTCGTAGGCAGAGCGTTGCTGGAGATTATAGGTTCGCGCTTCTATAAATAGCACTTCGTGCTCGCGCGGCATCGCGCAAGAAGCGGCGCACGTCGTTCGGTTTGCTTCGAATTGGTATCTTCTGTCATTATCCTGTGAGACCACCATGCTATCATTCGCTTCCTCGACTGTGTGTGACATGCGGAGGGGGCACTTCTCACCCGGGTCGGGAGTTGCTCACTAGACGAACGGGGTGAGAGAGACGTCGACTGATGTCCCGGAGCCACGTGCAGGCATGGACAAGAGGAATGCCAGAATCTGATTGTCAATGATGAGAGGGTATTTAAATTCTTGCGTCCCGCCCTGTTGATCGAAATCTGTCCTATTGACAGCGATGTACGCTCTCCATATCCTCGCGCTCGCACTCGTCGGATCTGCCTCCCCGCTCTCCTACAATTTTACTACACGCCATGCTCTACGAGAGGTCCCTTCTGAATGGACTGCTGTTACCCGCGCTCCGGCGGAGCACACGATCGACTTGAAGATTGGGCTCAAGCAGGCTCGTATGACCGAGTTGCTTGAGGTTCTTGGCAAAGTGAGTGACCCGGCGCACGCACAATATGGCCAGCATTTGTCCAAGAGGCAAGCCCAGCTTTACAAACTGCAAATTTAGTTGGGTGACTAAATCGACGCTTGTAGCGAGGTTGATGCGTTAGTGGCTCCTCGGAGCGAAACCATCGAGTCGGTCGAAAAGTGGCTTGATTCGCACGGTGTCAAGATCACTAGTCGTTCATCGGCCGGTGACTGGGTACACGTTTCTGTACCGGTCTCACGAGCTGAGCAGATGCTAAACACCAAGGTAGCTAAATTAATTCCCTCGTTGCGCAAATGCTAGATTATTCATTTCGAACCCCAGTATAACATTTACCGACATACCTCTGGGAATCACATCGTCCGATCCGAGTCCTACTCCCTCCCCCGGTCGCTCGACTCTCACATCGACGTTATTCAACCAACGACCTATTTTGGCCGCATCAATGAACGCGAGGCGGGGTCAGACCTCGAAAAGCGTGCTTCGACGGTGTTTGTCCTCCCAAACAACGATTTAATGGTAGAAGATGTCAAGGGAAAGGTGGCGGCCGCGGTGCCTGCGAGCTGTAGCTCGACAATCACGCCTGCTTGCCTGATGGCGCTGTATCGGTGTGTAGTATCACGCTCTCGGTCAAGAAAATCGGTGTAACCCAAATCTTTGTCTACTATTACCGACTCGTACGTGCCATCCGCTACCAGCTCCAACGCGATTGGAATAACCGGGTACCTAGGTGGGTCTCACGACTGGTTGTTCGGGTGTGCCGCACTCACGTCGACTGTCAGCTCAATATGCCAACTCGGCTGATCTACAAGTGAGTTTCCATATGCAGTCTCGTAGATCTTCGTTGACCCATAATGACCCTCGTTTAGACTTTCTACAAAAAGTATCGCACTGATGCAGTTGGATCGACTTTCAGTGTCGAGTTGATCAATGGAGGAAAGAACTCGCAGTCTACACCAGGGGTCGAGGCTAACCTGGACGTGCAGGTGAGTGTCGCCTTCTTTTCCTAATTTGTCATCCTTGGACGATTGTTAGTACGCCGGAGCTATCTCATACCCGACCCCCAACATTTACTATTCCACTGGTGGATCTCCGCCTTTCACTCCCGACTCTAACACACCGACGAACACCAACGAGGTGAGAGAATAGTCGGGCGATTTTGCGCTTGTATACTGATTCTCTCGTTCCAGCCGTACTTGGATTGGGTCAACTATATGCTTGCCAAGACTACTCTCCCTCAAACTATCAGTACCAGCTATGGCGATGACGGTATGCATGTCATCTTGTTCGCGAAAATGTAGAATACCTAATCTCTTTACACAGAGCAAACCGTTCCGTTAGACTATGCAACTCGTGTTTGTACCTCTTTTGCTCAGCTCGGCGTGCGAGGTGTCAGCGTTCTCTTCTCGTCAGGTAAGGCGCTCAAATTTTATCGTTCATCACGTTTTTCAAAATGGGTTGGCACCAGGCGACGGCGGCGTCGGATCGGGCACTTGTAAAACCAACGACGGCACCAACCGCACTCGGTTCCAGCCAATCTTCCCGGCCTCTTGCCCATATGTCACCGCGGTTGGAGGAACGTACAAGGTCGCGCCCGAAGTGGGAGTTTCGTTCTCACAAGGCGGGTTCTCGGACTACTTTGCTCGACCGAGCTACCAGACGACGGCGGTTGCGGGATTCTTGACCTCGCTGGGTACAACTTACTCGGGGTTGTACAATACAACCGGACGCGGATTCCCGTAAGTACCTGCCACATTACTTATCACTCTGACGCGATTAGCCCTCATGTTACTCTGACAGTGATGTCGCTGCTCAAGGTCGATCATGAGTCTTGGTCAATTTCCGCCACCCCGCGTGGTTAACGCTCGTTACGCTACAGTTACCAAATTGTCCAAGGCGGCTCGACGACCTCTGTCGCCGGAACATCTGCTTCGTGCCCCACGTTTGCCGGTGTGATTGCTCTCCTCAACGACTATCGCATCTCACAGGGAAAACCTTCGCTTGGGTTCCTTAATCCGTGGCTATATGCGAATGCAACTTCGGGGTTGAACGATATTACGTCCGGGAGCAACCCGGGCTGTGGGACGAGTGGGTTCACCGCGAGAGCTGGATGGGTGAGTAGGGTCTTTCCTCAGTGCAAATAAACTTCACCTCTGACGCACCTACTTGCGGGTTGGCAATATTATACAGGACCCTGTAACTGGCCTTGGTACACCTGACTTCGTGAGTTTGCAGGCCTTGGTTTGAGATTTAGTGGACGTATGCTGCTAGTAAAGGAAAGAATATGATAACGACGTGCGTGCAGATTCATTATCTACTCCAGTTAGCACCTAATTAATCCTTTGTAGCCCCAAAACATTAATAGTATAGAACGTGGAACCCACCTTGGCTGGCGCTCTTGACGATCGGAGGAGGCGGAGCCGAGCTATTAGGGTACATATTAGGAGATGATATGTAACCGCTACTAAGCAAAATAAAGGAACTCGCGCACCTTTTGCTGAGATTTCTGCTGTTTGATCGATATGGATTTACAACTCCTACACGCGGAATGATTGAAACCTACAGTACTAACGAATGAATATATCGAAATGCAGAAAATGACTCCCTGCTATGCACAACGCTCTCATGTAGCATAATACGAGTTAGATTGAAGGCCTCCCCTGCCTTGGAGTTGGCTGCCTGTGGTGAGTTATAGGTCCGCCGACTTGTTAAGGTTTTGGCTAAATCACGAACTTAGGCTTCGGTGGCTACGTTCATAAATATATACGAACGGGTATGAAACATACAAAGCGTGTTACAAACATGGTAGCCGTCAGGGAACCAGAGGGTTGGAGAACCCGGTGCGTGGTGCATGGATGGAGATCTGGGGCATCGGAACACAGTCAGAACTCGCAGGTCGGCGGCCAAGCCTAACGACTCCCGAACAAAAGAAAGACAAGGACCGTGCGTGTGTGTGAAACGAGGATGGAAGAAAGAGAACGGAATACAAAGGTTATCGTCAATCTGAAAATATTGCGAATGATTCAGGTGCCAGAGTTTGCGAAGCAGAATTCCGAAGACTCTAGTATGTCGCTACGATCTCAGTTTTAATAACGAGTCGGTGAATCATCGTAAGCTGTGTGCGACTCACCGGGTTACTACGTTGCCCAGTACGAGTCAGACTGAATACCTCCACCTTGCCCGCTTCCTTGGCATGCACCATTGCTATGTTCAACCGTATGCCCGGAGTGCCTTTTCGGTTCACTACA
The DNA here is from genome assembly GCA_037039685.1 of Ceratobasidium sp. AG-K. NCBI lineage: Eukaryota > Fungi > Basidiomycota > Agaricomycetes > Cantharellales > Ceratobasidiaceae > Ceratobasidium > Ceratobasidium sp. AG-K. The sequence continues at coordinate 3,229,501 of JAWNGF010000006.1, read as the reverse complement.
TTGTTTTATAGAATTCTTGCACTTATTGTCTAATTCTTGAAGTATTCTAGCCCAGGTCCATTGACTATCAAACGGGCCATCTATCTCAGTGGTGCAAGGTGTGATGCCGGCGTGTTCCTTGTGCCCATAGAACCCCACCAATTCGCTCATTAGTCGACTTTCCAAGATGGATTGAGGGCTTTCTTGGCATATCTTTGTGACGGTTGGGAACCACAGCTCCATGAGGCCCAAGTCGCCAACCGTAGTGGGAAAACCACCCTCTTCTAGATTCGCCGTGAACTTGTTGTATGGCGATTGAGCTACTGAGATGAAAACATAGCAATCTGATTTCTCGTCCTCGGGCTGGGAGATTATACTGGTTGTCACCTTCCCAGCATTCCATAGAAGGTGCATTATTTGCAGAGTTAGGCCTTCTTCTGGCGAAGTAACAGCATTTAGGAGGAGTTCTAGGAAACCATTTTGAAGGAGGTGCTCATACATTTTGCCCCTCCATGAACGCGATTGCGACATAGTGGAGTATATGCCTCGCAGCAAAACTTGCTTGAGCTCCATAGACTTCGAGCTGGTGAAACCATGGGTCAATGTTACGATTACTGATTCGCCGAAGGTGAGGCACAAAGTACGGCTCATAGCTACTTCCAGACGCGAAAGAGCAGGTGAGTCAGCCGGGGAATTGTAGGATGGCTCGTGAGGGAGTGCGACAAGGCATTCTGATATAATCTGCGTAAGATGTTGACCTTGACCAAATGACGATGGTACAATTGAGATCATATCATGGTAGGGTGTAGGCTGAATATGCAAGTACAAATGCTCAAAGCATTGTCCAATGGCTCTGACATCAGCGATACTGAGGCTCCAACCGTGCTCGTTCCTGTGCGTAAGCAAGGTAAGGAGCCCAAAGGTAAGCAATTGATAAGCATCCACTAAACCGGTCTCCTTGGTCACGAGTTCACCGTAAGTTTGTTTGGCCCACTGTAATGGCATATCAGCTTGAGGATATTCCCCCAAGTCCGTTCCTCTCCAGGGATGGCGACCAGAAGCAATGACGGAAACCGCGAGGTTAATCCCCACAGCATATTGAAGCTCGTGTTTAGGGTTGTAAATAGATCGAATTCTTGAATTTAGTAGATGTATGAGGGGCATGGGAGACTGTGAGGGCTCGTAAAATTATGTTTTGGTTATCCCGTTCAATAGCGCAAGTAGTGGCCTTAATGGAAGGCTAGAGGCTTTGCCAGTGGTGACAAGTGTTATGAGTTCCCATTGCCTTGAACATTGATTCCGGGTCTGTGCGTCCGGTTCCCAGATACCCCCGTTTGCTTCAGCGGGGATAGTGTTGAGCTCATATGTGGCGATCTCGTATCGGGGGGATGGACGGCTCCAGCTACAGGATAAGACACTACGGGTTCCTCAGCAGCGTTTAGTAGAGTCGTGATTAACACGCTGATTTCAGACTCACAGTGTAGCCTGGAACCCAAAACAGACCTGTGCGGGGAAAGCATCGCTTGTCAAGTCAATCTCTGGGCCAGCGGCAATGTCGAAAGCAAAATGTGGGTTGTATTCCTCCCTTAGGTCAAGACCTTCGCCCTTCACAAATGCGGTCGCGAAACCAAGTGCGCGGGTGAACAATGACCCTTCATCAAGGAACCGGTCCATTGATGATTGCGCTTCACCTTCATTGCTATATATAAGTGAGGTGGCGACAACATCTATTCGGTTGCAGAGGAGTTCTACGGCACCACACTCCCACAATCTTCTTCGAGGAAGCCATAGTTTAGCTCCCGCTAAGGCTTGTAATGCCATATCAACTGATCTGGAGTCCTCGCAATTGATTATCATCCAACTGAGCATTGAGCATGTTAAATCGTCCATTGGGGTATTCTCCTCGGTTAGCTGCAACCTGTCCGTTGAGAACATTCCTTGCATGGCAGTTCTCCATTTGTAAACCGATTTGCGTACTTCATTGACCTTGCCGAGAAAGGAGAAGGGTGCGATGTTAAGTTGGCTATCAATGGTGGCCTCTATGTCACCAGCACTAGCGTCCGGATCAGCAGCTTCTACTTTGTACGAGAGAATCCGACGTTTTAGGAGGGCGAGCTTATAAGAGATCCAAGTTATTGAAGCGGCCATAGCTCCAATGCAGTCCGTTGTACTATGGTGAGTTAATGCAGCGATCCAGTATGGGTAAATGAATCGAACGAGAGCGGTGGTGTAGGGGCAGAACCGGAAAAAGAGCGGCAGCAGTGCGATTATCAAGTAGAACATCGCAGCTAGGGACGTGGTGATTACTACCGGGAGAGCAACTGCAATGTTAATATCCCACAGATACATCGAGAGCCCGACCGCAAATAGTACTGTTATGGTTGGTGTTGTTATTATAATTTCGTTTTCAGGTTCACGAGAACCGACTCGACTCACATAGGGCAACGTGCATTAGCAAAGGCAATACATAAAGGATTTCCTTCATTTTCCATTGTTGGATTCCGTCCCACCGTTGTTGGCGTAAGCGACCCTGCCTAACCATCGATCCAACTCACCCTGCCATGAACGAACTACACCAGTCTTTAGCGAGGATGGCAACAAGTGACACTGCAACGCTGAGACTAAGCGAAAGGAACCACAGGGTGTTGACAATGACGGCGGAGTGTGAGGGCGTGAAATCAAGCAGTTCCTGCGTTGTATAAGCGGATTCATTAGTAGAAGCTCCTCTCGAAATCGCCGAGAAGGCCTGAGAAACGACGAGCAAAGTCTGGGCCGACTGTTGTGTATAATCAGGCTTGAGATCTTTTGAACTTTCGATCACAAACCTAACTCAACAAACGCATGATCAGACATATTAAATCAAGTTGAAGACGTCCTAAAGCCTACGCAGTTGAAATTGCCGAGAACAAAGCCGCCTAGTGAACCAATTCCGTTAAATGATGTTGTGGACAGCAAATAACGGACCCACAAAAACTGTAGTAAGGTTAAACACGTCTATTTTTTTAGCTGATTCCGTCGTGGGAGGTGGACATACATACTCAAGATTATATCCAGCATTCTGCACAAGCCGGTTAAGGTTTAAAGTCAGCCCTAATCGCTATGTACCAAAGCTCCATGGAGAGCTAATAGCATACCCATTCCACCCTTCAACAAGCTCTTTGTCCATTCTATCCGATTCCTCCACGTATCTTTTCCATACTCGAGCATTGGGAGCCATTTCAGCACCATAGTCATCGTAATCAACACCCAACGCTCCAGGACGCTGAGTGACAATCAGTTTGAGTTTTTTGAAGCCCACCGACTTGAATCGCCGAATTACCTGATATGGTTTCCACGACTCCTCTCGTTCTGCGTGTGCTGCTTCAGGGTTGGCAGTGGGAGACGCCATGCATGTGCCGTGTTTTATTCAATCTCGCCAAGTTTTTTAGTTTGCGGATACTGGTGGTGGGCAACAAAGAATGTCTGACCGGTTAGTTTGCTGTTGGCTGATTACTTCGATAAGTTGTGGATCCGGGCCATTCATAACCGCACGGGAATGCGACGCCCGTTGGCGCCTAAGACGGCAACATGTAATGTAACCGACCCACCACGTTCATCAGCAACGGTACTAGAAGACTCGGGAAGGTCAGGAGAGAGTTTTCTTGCAGTCGGAGGATCTTGGGAGCGCTCCAAGAGTTCGCCTGTGGGTTCAAGAATGTATTGCTACCTACGATCTCATCCGGAGTTTTTCATTGCTCAGAGAGGAATTTCGGCGCCAGCTGTATCAATTAGCGCAGTAAGCTAGAATCGGAGAGGTGAGTGTCGGAGATTTTCGTTCTTCCGGATGCGAACAAGATTCCCGTGGAAGAGATTCAGGACTATCTATTATCAGATAGAGCTTCGAGCCTCGTAGTGCGAGGCAATACATGACAAATTTTCATGATCGTAGAACTAGATCGTTTCATCCAGAGCCTGGCTTGCGCAAGAGGATTTCGGATCGAAAATAAAAAGTGAACGATGGGGATCGCCTTACTCCGAAATCAGTTCCACAAAAATTCTGCTAACATCCCACAAGAAATGCTTAATCCCTGGTAGTCTGTGACACCCAAATTTCTGGCAGCCACCCGAAGAAGGTATCCCGCAGGAGCTAGCTGAACACTTTCCCTATTCTTTCATCTCCGCCTCTAAATTTCAAACGCTATAGCAGTGACATCCTCACCCAAACAGCACTTATTTTGCTATACATCACCAGGTGCATGGCACTTAGACCCACCAACAATGCTCGCCCGATTTCCAATTACCCCCACAATAACCATATGGATCTTGATGGGGGGAATTGGACCATACTAGGTCGAATAAGAAAGGTGCTCGAGTTCAAAAGGCCTTGGACGCTCGGTGAGCGGTGTCGCAGATACCATCCGTCATTTCTCTACCAAGGTCCTTTGAACCTTTAGCGGCGCTGGAACGTCGCCCCACTTGAAAGCCATCTCCCGATTCGCCCACTAGCATACACTAATGCAGCCGCTCACTCCGTCTCAGTACTTTCTCTCTTCTTATGGAACTATTCAGCCTGGCGCCGCTGACCCCAGCTGGGACCGGCCAAGATATCAAGGCAAGTAACAAGATACTTCTTAACGTCTATATGTTTACAGTGGCTACCCGTCCCAGTCGGCGCTGTTCCAAGACCTTCGGGTATTCAAACCTCCACGGGACAATCCACAAAATCGCCCGGCACCGCTCTCGGACATGCCCTGGGCGCAGCCAAGCGTTCCCCCCAAATCCAAGGCTCCAGTGATCACGACGAGGAGATGCTGACGCCCAAAGCCTTAAAAGACCAAGGCCACCCCTTACCAAACCGGCTAGCCCCGCTTCGCCCTTGCACCGCAGTCGTGGAGGAACTAGAGCCCGACCATAGCCGACAGCTAATCTACCGTTCCCCGCCCGATCCAAATTTGCCATCAAGACTTGAGATGCTGAAACTCTGGCGAGAACGCACCGGGCTAAGTGGCAATTTCCCGGATCGTCCGGTTGGATCGAGAGGCGGGGAGCTCTCGGTCAAGCTTCTGGATACGATCGTGCGCCACATGTTATCTGATGTCCCTCAAGGCACTCGTCCTCGCGCCGTCCTGTGGGCATTTGCTGCGTCGTCGAGACGCTTCAAGTATGTTGCGGCTCCGTACATCTATGAGCACGTGGTATTACGGGGGAACGGAGATGCTGGGGTGTATGCGCGAACTGGAAGTGCGAATCATGTTCGGTAAGCTGGTTGTTAGCGTTCGCGTGAGTACAGACGCTAATACACTGGTTTTGGTTCAGATCACTTACGCTCCAATTCGAGCCACACGACCCATGGAACCCCTATAGCACCCTCATGGACCAGATGCTCTACCCAAGTGCCGCCAAGATCCCAGAATCCGGTATCCAATATCTTTTCCCAAATTGCACCGAACTCCGCTTTGCCGTCCAACACGCACCCGAAGAAGTACGTGAGATTTATCTCGCCGGCGCAAAAATCTTTGGCTCGGAATTTGGCGGATACGATCCTTCACCGGGTCGGAGCAGGTTGTACGAGACCCCGAGTTACTTGGCGTCCAAGCTGGTGCAGCTTATTCCGAGCGGTGTGAAGCAGATAACACTGGAAGCGGACGTACCAGAGGTGGCGGCGAGGTTTGTAGTAGGTGTTATGACGCGGCAAGGCAACCCCGGGGATAAAGTTTATCTGGAGCTTGTGACACGGAGGGACGAAGTCGTGCAGAGCGTTGAGGTATGTTTAGTCATCGGTTCCTGGATCCATGCTGAATATTCATCCTAGGATATGATTCATTCTTATACACCCCAGCGCTCCGATCCAGCAACAGCCACCACGCGTATCGTTATTCGAGGACCATCGTATGGAGCGACGATTACATGGGACGAGTCGGCAGTCGAGGAGGCGCCCTTGCAGGGGATATGGCGTCTTCCCAGGCAGTCCAAGTCTCGAGCAAGCCCTCCACGCGGGCCCAGCAGTCCAACGAAGAAGCCCGTTTCGTCGACTGCAGAGGCGTACAGCCCTGAAGCTCCGAGGCGTTCGACACGACCATCCACCAGTCCGTACAAGCGGCGGATTCCAAGTCCCATGCCGGAAGACGACTCGGACGATCGAATGGACGTAGACGGGGAGGAGGAGGAGGAAGAACCCGCACCCAAGGCCGCCCCCACTCGTTCGCTGATGTCTTATCTAAACTTATACCAGCCCCTCGTCCCATCCGCCCCACCTCCAGGCCAAGAAGACGCATGGCGCGCCGGCCGCCTCGTCGCCGAAATGCCCTCGATCCTCCGGCAGACAATGAGCCAAGTGAACGAATCCAACCCCCAATCGAGTAGTTCGTCGGACGAAAAGGACGATTATCACGAGTTTTGGACGTTTGTGGATAATCTGTCCGAGGGAGAGAGTCGGGTTGGGTTGTGGCATCCGACTGCGCGGGCCGAGTTGGATACGTTTTTGGAGGCGTATAGGGAGAGTCGGATTGCGGCTCATGCGAAGCTTTTGAGGTTGGCGATGTTGAAGGAGGCGAGGGATTTGGCGCGGTCGCAGAGGGAGAAGAATGAGAAGAAGGGAAGCCCCAAAAAGCGTTCGAGAGGATAGATTGAGATGAAGGATACTCGGCGCGCTTGATGCGATGCCTATGGAGATTTGGTAGCCTGTATTTGGATGGGTTATGACACTCACACTCTTTACTCTTTCCGCTGATATTTTTGTGTATTTATCGAGCCCTGAACGCTCGTCCACAATCCTTTACTTTGTATTTTTGAATGTTGTTCAAGTCCCTATCGCTGCGGTACTAATGATACGCTGAATTTGTTGATGATTTTCAAGTGTTGCGGTCCGAGATGTTATTCGGCGCGACAGTGAAACGAGGTTACTCACTAGCCACGCTCAACGAGCCTGGTTCTCACCGCCTGCGTACACGTGTCCCAAGCAAGCACACGCTCCGAGGGTTTGCGCCCCAGACGAGGCCTTTGAGTAGACGTACCATTTTATTCTGGACCCATCTCGTGAACAGGAAATTATAAAGTCGGCTGTAATGCACGCGCGGATTCTACGGCCGACCAAAGACTGCAGAGTGCCGTTGTACTAGAAAAACAGTGTATTGTGGTTGTGATAGCGAGTGAATGATACATTTAGTAGCGATAGCGAGTGGAATAATCTAGATAGGCCATGATTAGTATGATCGGGCAAGGGTTGGGCGATGATGCACGCACCTTTTGGAGACACGACGAGACCACGGCCCTTGGATGCTCCTCGGTAGACAGTCTCAATAATATCAATCATCTAGTCGAGGAAACGTTATATTAGCAAGCCGTTCTCAACCGAAACGAACGATAGCTGCGTACTTCTTGCTTGTCATCCATAGCCCAGTTACTGCAAGCGAAGGCGATGAGACACCGTTCTCCGAGATTTTCGAGGATGCTTACATCTTGTTGTTATTACCGGTACCCAAGTCAATCATAATGTGTTTATTTCTGGAATAAGCGGTGTAAGTGGGGGCTGGGAGGGTCGGCGAGGCTGTGGCGTACCGGTAAAAGAACATGACTGTGCACGGATCATACAATTCGTACATCTAGAATAAACTCAGCAAACAATCTAGAAGAGCCAATCAATCTCACCTTGTTGAAATCCGGTACCTGGGTAATATCCACAAGATAGATCACCGCAAAATTCTGCACCTTTTCCGCAACTCCATACAGCGTCTCGTCCATCTTCATGCACGACGACTCCCAATCATGGCCAAATCGAAGAACTACGACCCGGTCGTCCTCGGATAGAATAGCCTGGTCGACGTGCCAGCCGGTAGGCAAGTGGGGTAAGAAGTATGACATGGTGGTGGTCTAGATTACCGCGAAATGAGCACGCGGTCACGTGCACAACTATGACGAACGTGTACGAGATGCCGTAAGCCTCCCGTAACGGTCTTGGAGAGTTAAATTGAGCTCTGCCAAGTGCTTACCGCCCCTTATCCCCGTACCGCTCTATGGTCTCCCCCCGCGCATCAACCAGTCTGGACGAAAAGGAGAAACCTACGGGTAAGTCAACGACTCTCGAATATTATTCAGTTCATGAATTTCATCGCTTTGTAGCTGCTGAACAAGTGCGCCCCAATTCGTCGCTGGAGAAAGACAAGGCTGCACTTCTCGCTCCCCCCAGCCTCAGCCCTAAAACAACCAGGACTAGCGGCGATGGACTTCACATGCACGGCAACCTCTCGACCCCAGCCAACATCGGCAGAGACACCGACATTGAGCGCGCTGAATCTGTGCATAGCCAAGGGGGAGTGGGCCCAGACCGAAGTAATGGCCGAGTTCATCGGCGTCGTGGACGAAGAAACCCCGACTCGTCACGTAACCCCCGAGCTGCACCTGAGCCCCGTCGCGCTAATAGTCTGCCCGCGGCCCCCGTAGCAACACCTGGATCCCCTCCTGGAAAACTTAATTTCGCTCTCAACAAACTGCTTGAGCCCCAGCAAAAACTGGCACCTGCTCCGACGTGGACGATGAGCGCTGCGAATATTGCCAAGTATGGTTATCTTAATATACTTCTAGTGTTCGTTCCTATCAGTTGGGCTTGCGTGGGTATTTTTGTTTTTCATTGTGACGAGAGACTTAATACTGGTCTTTGGTAGCATTTTACCCACCAGGAGCCTACTATTATCTTTATCTTCAGTTTCCTTGCCATCATCCCACTCGCAGCACTGCTTGGCTTTGCAACTGAAGAACTTGCCCTCCGCGTTGGCCAAACTCTCGGAGGTCTCCTCAACGCCACCTTTGGAAACGCTGTCGAACTTATTATCGCCATCCTTGCCTTGGTCAAGGGTGAACTCCGCGTCGTCCAGGCTAGTATGCTCGGCAGTATCCTCTCCAACTGCCTACTCGTCCTGGGAATGTGTTTCTTTGCCGGTGGCGTACGATTCCACGAACAAGGATACGGCATTCGTGCAGCACAGTTGAACATCTCTCTGCTCTGCATCAGCGTATTCAGCATTGTCATTCCAGCAGCCTTTCACGCAAGCTTGAATAGCGCCTCGACCGCCAACGGACAGACACCCGGAGAAGCTGCAGGCCAGACCCAGGCAATCGAAGAGGCGCATGTGTTGGCTATTTCTCGCGGAACAAGTATCATCCTGCTTTTCGTCTATGCGTGCTACCGTGAGTCCACATCTCACCTCTACAACTCGCCACTCACAAATCGTTTTCAGTATTCTTCCAACTCTGGACTCATGCGTACATCTACACCGCCGAGGCCTCTGCTCACCACGCCGCTCAGACATTCCAGTCAGGCCTCGACGGGCCAGGCGCTCCTCCCGCCCAACGCGTGTTCCACATGCCGTCCCTCCCGTCCCTGCCGTCCATGTTCCACCATAGCTCGAGTACTTCTTCGACCTCGTCCCTTTCGTCTACATCGACCGAAGAAGACGAGACGATCCCGAAACTCAAAATCCAAGCGACAATGATCTTGTTGGTCACCGTGACCGTCTTTACCGGTATCACCGCCGAGTGGTTGGTGGATAGCATTGATGGCTTGACTAGCAGTGGGAATATCAGTCGGGAGTTTGTCGCTCTGATCCTCTTGGTGAGCGCGATTTTTCTTGGATTGTGGGTGTAGGGCTGATGGAAAGTGTAGCCCTTGGTCGGAAACGCCGCAGAGCACGTTACTGCTGTGACTGTGTCTGTCAAGAATAAGCTTGACTTGGCGATTACGGTTGCTGTTGGGTCGTCGATCCAGATTGCGCTGTTTGTCTTGCCGGTACGTATTCTCACCGGCCGGGATGATAGTATTCTGACTCGTGAATAGTTCTTGATTTTGCTTGGATGGGCTATTGGACAACCCCTGACGCTTTGTAAGTTTAGTTTGAGGGTGGATGTTTGCGGGGTTACTGAACCGATTTGCAGTCTTTGACATTTTCGAAACGATCGTTGTATTTGTTTCCGTGTTGATCATCAAGTACGTCTCTCGCATCAGGGTTGCGACTTTGTACTTAGTAATTTCTTTCAGCTATGCGATCAGCGATGGCAAAACCAACTGGCTGGAAGGCCTGGTGCTGATGGTGGTCTATGTGATCATTGGTCTGTCGGTGTGGTACTACGTGCGTCGCATCACCTTTCGTCACCTCTTCATGTCTGACAAGATTTATCCTGCAGCCCGGCGCCGTGTCGAACGAAAGATAATTTATTTACGCCCAAGCCCGAAACGTACCTATAATATAGCTGATTTCGCCCTAGTCTTTGTATCATAGACTTTCTCATTCCAATCCATATTTTCGTCTCTTTAAACCCGACTCTATGCGCTGCATATCTATCGTCAAGTGGGCAGAGGAAGATCTGCCGAAATCGAAGCTTCGGACGCGGTCTTGCCCAGACTCACGATCACCATCCACGTAAGCATGACGTCAGCCAGTGAATATCAGAAATTTTGTCTCGTTCTTCCATGACCCGACGACAATCCCCGGCAAGGTAAGTTTCTAAAATTTTCGGCTTAATTTGTGTATGCTACGTGCATACGTTTGTGATGAGCTTTTTGCTGTGCACCAGACCGAATTCTCCTTGAGGATAAACTCCCTGGCTCTCTATAATACGCTTGAGATGCCCTGATTCTTTCATTGTTGTTCATGAATTTGTTTTAGAATGTGCGCTGACTTGGTCCTTGTTCTTTCAGTGCTAGCTCGCTCTGGGCTTAGCGTGGGATATGTGGTCGAGGCTGGGGTTGGCAGGCAAAGCCAAAGGGGAAGCTTCTGCTTCACTCAGGTGTTCAGCGAGTTCAAAACCGTTCCATGTATAATAAATGCTATCAATACGACTTGTTCCAACGCCCCGAATGAATTCCTCAACTGGCGTCCCATCAATAGTCTCAATGAATAAACTTGAAACATCTCCCAATTAATTCCAGCCATGACAACGTTCACTCGATCGGCATAGTCTGCTGACTAAGGAGCGCGACCACATGCCAATACACTCGTATCCAATCGTTACGCGGCGCAAATGCGTTGGACGCCCGAGTATCTTCTCCAACCACCACCATCAACACTCGAGCTAGCGCTAAGCCCCCAATCTTAGCAAACACAACAGGCAGGCACATATCCTGAGACGACACGACAATCGTTCGGCTATCGTAACATTCTCGCCCAATCGCTCTTGCGTCAGAGATACCTAATCTGAACGTTTCGGTACGAGCGACTTGTTTGAGGATCATTAGCCTTCGGTTGGCTTCCCATCACTTCCTGGATACAGCAAAGTCCTCGACTGTTCGGACGGATCTTATTCCCGGGTAGACATACAAGGTGGGTACCGACGCTTCACAATTGTTTAAATAAATGTGGTACCAGATGTTGCCAGCCTTTTCGGGAGCAACTCACTTTTACGCCCCCAATAGCTCCCTCCCATTTTCTACTGTCAGTCGGTGAATTGGACTAGTCGTCGGCAAGGATGCTACAGGTGAGATCCCATCTCGCGTAAATTACGGGATATTAGATATTTACGTTGAGAGCAGTTACGAGGTGGCAATACTCGGCCGTTGTCTTCAACTTATCGAGCAGCAGTTTCGAGCGCTGCGTCCGAATCAACCGAAGGGCCAGAGACTCCACAACGCACACAAGTCCTCGAACGATGGAACATGGCGCGAATGGCTCTAGCGCGGGCAACCCAAAACTATGTGGCAGCTTGTGCAGCAATCGAAGCCGACTGTGCTCGTCCTTCCACCTCTTTTTTGGAAGAATGTTCGCTGGAGGAGACATACGTTCACATCAACGCCGAGTTGGTGTCCTTGGCTATGGATGAACACCGGCTGTGGAAAGCAAGGACGATGCTCAAAGGATTACGAAACAAGTCGTCCGTTTTGACCCCGGTTAATCTCCTCCCACCAGAGGTCCTAACCGAGATTTTTATGATTGCCGTCGAGGCGGACCGAGCAAATCGAGCTGCTTTAGCCCAAAAGCTCCGCGAAGAAGGGGACCCGAATACACCCCCGCCACGTTTACATCCCCTACGCCGCCCGGACCTCGCCACCGTCATCTCCAGTGTCAACGTCCATTGGCGCCGACTTGCCGTTCGGACTCGCGTACTTTGGTCGCATATCGACCTTGGCGAAAGTGGAGCCCGAACGGATACGCCGTTTGCGCGCGCCAAATTATGGTTAGAACGCGCTCGAGGCGTGCCACTCTACGTGACCCTCAATACCACCGGCAACGCTGCCAAAATTATCGACGCTTGGGGAATCCTCCCGCTCCTTCGTTCCCACGAGACGCATTTCCACTCGCTGGACCTCGCATTAAACACGGTGGACGAGGTTCATGCGGCCCTTGCACGATGGCTCAATGAAGGTTCGCCTCACTCCTTGCGAACACTCGCCATCTCCGTCCCGTACCCTCCGAAACACGGGGACAGCCCACATGCTATTCCACCCGGTCTTCTCCACCGCGAACAGCGTGACTCGTTCTTCGAGCCCATTCGCTCCCTCGACCTCGATGGCACGCATCTCACCTGGGGTGGTCCCGCATTCCGCAACCTCGTCGATCTTCGCCTCTCACGTCTGACAGACAAAGTGTGCCCCAGCGTCGAACAATTCGTCGCTATCCTGACCAGCAGTCCTGCCCTCCGCACACTCTGGCTCCGACGAATGACCATCCGGATCGGCACACGTCTCAACTTTGCTCCCGTCAAGCTCGACCATCTCGAGATCCTCGGTCTGGAACACATCGAGCCACAGGGCATATGTTTGTTACTTCCACTTCTCGCACCCGAAAAACAACCCTTGTACGTCAAAATTGCCGCGTATACTCGGGACCCTGGAGAAGTGGGGGAGGCGCTTACGGACCTGTTCGCGCGGTCCAAGGTGGATAGCCTATACTTTAACACATCCGTGAATCCAGCCCAGTTGCCGAGAATGCTCGTCCGTCTACAACACCTACGCACGTTGACCTGGCAAGGCTTGAACATCGAGGACGAGTTTTTCCTTAGCATGGCGCGCGATTCAACAACCGCCTCGGGCCAATCCACAGCTGGAGCGCCAGAGGCGGGAACCGGGCCGACGCATCTGTGTCCCAACCTCCGTGCGCTCGATCTCCAGGGTTGTAGTCTCTCGGCGGGCGCATTACGAGAAATGGTCACGAACCGGGTCGTACCCAAGCTCACCATCGCGGGCTGTCACTTGTTGGTAGACGGAACGGGAGACGAGGCCCCGCAGCTCATGACTGATTTGGAAAAGTGCCTGAACGAATCGGTTCCGGATTTATTGTTGAGCGAGAATAGCTTGGTTGTTCAGGACTGAGTGTGGGGCTTGGATAGAGTTGGCGAGAACGGTGTGGGAGTGGGAGTGGGATCTTGTATACTATAGTGAATCTCGTACGTTTTGTTTGCTTTTTGTGCTTTTGATGTTTTCGTTCATACCACTTATTATCGAACCCACGCCCTGGATACTTGAAGCATAATCTATTAACCAGCACTGGGCCCCTAGATTGCCGAACTACTCTTACACAATCTATCAACCCTCGTCCAGCCGGAGAGATAAAATGTAGCGAAACATGGTGGGTCGCAGTCAGAAAGTCACGTGGTGCCTCCTTAGGCTTCGTATCAAATGTCTATCTTGGCACAAATGGTTCTCCCGATCCTTCAGCGCCATTTCTCTATTTCGCTGACCCATATAATTCCTCGTGATCATCCGATATAAGACTGCCCGATGCTCCTGTTGCGTGAAGGCTCTGATCGTGACGCACGCTCCTACTAGGCTAGAAGGCAAATAGATGTGCGTGAGTTTGATGAATGATGACAACCATGTACTCCGGTCCCCGTAAGAAAGATCCCCGAGCATGTCAGACCGTTAAAGGTAGTGCACCGCGGGGATTCCATGAGTCCATAGCGCATGTAACCGACCAATGGATGCGAGTAGCCATTCCCCAGGCCGGACCGTTGGCTTGAGGACGGGTTGAAGCGGTCCGTTGTCATGGTCTAGTTTAGCAGTCCCATATCCTTACCGACATCGCGTTCGGCAGAAATGAGTTCCTAAAGCGCCCAACGATTGGTTCTACCGACAAAAGCCCATCCAGCGGACCGCCTATAAAACGACACTATCTCCTTTCAAGGTGTGTCTATTGAACTCTATGATGAAGGTATTCTCCGCTGTTCTCGCTTTGGTTTCCTTTGCGTCTTTGGTATCCGCTCACGGTTATGTCAAGTCCCCTCCAACGCGGACGGTTAGTGGCTCCTTCCCCCTGTGTTTCCCTTGAATGTCCGAATAGGCTGACGCGGCGGCTCCTACAGGTTGGCAAGACCATGGTCGAGTCTTGTGGACAAGCTATAACGGATGTAGTTAACAGAACATGTGAGGCAAGATTGTTTCTCTGGGCCACCAGCTGCTAATCAATCGATATAGCTAGCAATGGTCCAATTGAGAGCCAGATTGCCAAAATCGACTCAAGCTACAATCCGGTACGCAGCCGTCACACAGGGCACGCATATACCCAGGTCTAACTGCCATACTTAGGCGACATGCAATCTCTTCTTTTGTCGCGGAGAGAAGGTAATGTCTCGCATACTCACAGCCCTTCGTTAAATTCAATAAAATGATGTTATTAGTTTGCCGACAACACGGATCGAGTGCAAAAGTATACCCCTGGTCAGGTCCTGAACATCGTTCTAGATATCATCAACCACCATCCGGTTGGCTACGCAGTGAGTAGACTTCTCCAAATAGCCTCTGTATCCAGCTCACAGTACCATCGTTAGAACGTCTCGGTGGTAAGCACACACACCCAAGTCATTACGAACCAAATTCTCATGTAATGTGATACAGATTGACTCTGCGACCAATACCCCTATCGGTACGCCTTTGATTGCGTGGGATCCCTATTTTACTGGTTATCCGTATCCTAAGGACCAAGGTTTGTCCTCAACCATTTCGCTCTCGTAGAGTAGCAATAGCTAATAGTATTTTAGAAAACTTCAACGTGACTATCCCCGCACTCAATGGAAGATGCACTGTTGCAGGCGAATGCGTGATACAGTACCATTGGTATTCAAGGACCGATAAGCAGACGTATCAAAACTGCATCGACTTCACGGTCCCATAAATCTCCAGGAATATTACAATACTGCACCCCTGCATCTCGCATAGATACAACAATAAATTGTTTTTTTTTTTTTTTTTTTTTTTTTTTTTTTTTTTTGCTAAGCTGGATTGTTCGTCCACATGTGGTGCCATAGTATATGCGCCTTAGGGACCTACATAGTCGGACACCGGGCTCCCTGACATAGATAATCTTTCAGTCGAGATGCATTCACTTCAAAATTTATACAGTCAAGTTTGAGATCAGTGCAGCTTGACGATCGGAGCGGGGTTTAATTTCGCATTGAAAAGGTGCTGGGTGGCTAGATTACGGGTTTTCAGCGCCTGTAAGCCTTGATATGGCGACATATGCATACTACACCAGCGAGTTCTCTTTTGCCTTTGTGGTCGGAGTAATCTCGTTTCCCGTTTCGTCACGTGCTTTGGTGATTTTGAAAGCCGCTAGCATTGACGCAACCGCGATGAAGAGGGATCCTTCCGCAATATATTGCCCGGGACATATCCTATTAGATCCAATCAGAAGGAAGCTCTTGTTGGCAAAACATGAATGTAATTACCTACGGCCCCATCCGAAACCTGGAGCGGCAGGGGTCCGAGTCTTAAAAAATCGGTCGGGGTTAAAAGACTCAGGATCGGGGTAGACTTCGGGGTCGCGGGTAATAGCCCTATGCGTGTACGGTGACAGTGAGCTAGTTTGCTCATAGTATGCTATTATACTCGCCAGATGTTCCCTATGCTAACCGCATGAATGGTATGAACTAGATTAGTAACGCACATCTCATAGTTGAGCGGCAACTCACACAGTCGAGCCCTTGGGAATGAGGAATCCTTTATAAATGTCGTCCTGAGTAGATCGATGGGGAACACCTGTATTGTAACTGTGGGCGGCCGTTCGCCACTAGCTCTCCAAACTACTTTAACTTACCTAACGGTGTCACTGGCTGCCATCTAATGACCTCTTGAACGAGAGCATTCACATAAGGCAATGATTCCTGGTCGTTCATCGTTGGCAATCGTTCCGAACCTATCACACTGTCGATTTCTTCCTGTCCCTTGTACTGGGCTTCGGGGAACAAAGTCATAGCGAGTACAAATATCATAAACGAGGCGACGGTCTGCAGAATTTCAGTTTTGGCAAGTGTTTGGCCGTGATAGGCACTAACCGTTTCTGACCCGGCTAAAGAAAATAAGCCGCTAAAAAGTCTCCTTTCACAGTGTGGCATGGCCTGACCTACCTGGGAACATGGTTCCAGCTATATGCTTGATGTGGTCCTCCGCGTCCTCAGCGCTCATCCCACTCTCGGGTATGTCTTCAAGTAGAGTTCTAACAATCGATGGCTCGGAATTTCCTTCATTCTAGGTTGTTCAGACTCAGTGATTCACTTCGGCAGGACCCAAAAGGCGCGTCACACACCAGCATGCGTTTGGTCCAACTGAATGTTTCCTCTACCATAACATCCTTCTGGTTTCGCCACTCCAATGCGTTCCTCTTCCATTGTGCGCCTGGGAACCACAGTGGAACATATTTCAATGTAGGAATAACGTTTACCAAATGATCTAAAAAAGGGTGTGCTTTCAGCACTTTTCTGGAAATGAAAGCGAACTCGAAGATATACTGGAGGACATGATAGCTCGCATCAGGTTTGCGTTTGTAGTCGCGGCGAGTATTACAAATGGATCATTTGCGCGCTGCACGCGGTAACCGTATGTGGCGCGCATGATAATTGCGCCAGCCGCTCTGGGAGGGCCTTTTTGAGTACGGAATGCCACCGCACAAAGCAATGGGTATAACTTACTGTCGAAATTCATCCTCTACATGCTCAGCGGATACCAATATGCGTTTCAAAAATCCATATATCTCAGCTTCTTGATATGGGTGGTATACGGTTGCTGCCGATTTGGATACAAACTTATGCATCATCTTCCGGTACATTCGATGCCGTGGTCCCGATGGACACATGCTAACTGCTTTCCTCCAGTCGACCCTAAGGAACCTCTTAGTTAGATCATACCAGGTGAACGCTGTCCAAGTACTCACAGCCACTCGTCAGTGATAAAAATTAGGCTAGGTCGATCAGAATATATTGCCGATCGCTTCTCTAACAAGTCGGTTGCGGCGGCAGAAGAGTTTAGAATGACTGTGGTTTCTCCTAGTATCGTAAAGGAGATAATATCGCCTGCAGAGTATAATTATCTTAGCAATGCATATACCACGCTCGCATAAGATCTACTGACTATTCAACTCTTGGCCAAGTTTCGCGTAGAACGTATGGTCACTCCCGGCTGGCATAGACCTTAGATGCCCAATTAGCCATTCGGCTTTTAGGGAGGGCGGGAGCGGCACACTCGAGGGTTTCAATCTTTGTCGTTGCCAGATAAGAACCAAGACACCGAGCAGGACAGTGCTAGTAACCACGGTGTACGTTGAAACCAAGTCGGTCCCGAATGCGGATTTATTAGTCATTTTTTTCCGTTTAGCAAGTTGGCGACGTGCGAGGTGTGATGGTGGCTTTTGGATAGCTCGGGACAGGCTCGGCCATCACGAGCCGTCAGCCACATGTTCGTACGTCATTCAGAACGCTGTGATTGTCTGGAAGTGCTTCTCTGCATTCATTTCTCGGATTACCTAAGTGATCGACGTGCGCCGGCGCTTGGGTGGCTACGTTTCCAGGATTGAAATTTTGTGGACTTCGTAGTCTACTCAGCGAAAACCGCACGTGCGAGTAAGGGCTCGTTTGCGTAAACGAGCCCTTACGAGCCTCAATTAGCACTGCAGTTTGCGCTGAGTAGGAGTGCGTTTTTCAAGACCAGCGTTGTGTATACGTAGGCTTACACCTGTTTCTGCTAGTGAAATTCACGATTTATATCTGGCTCGGGTTTGGGAGAAGGGTGAGACAATTCAACCGAAGCTGCATGCACTTGCCACCAAATTTAATAGTCGTGCAGGGTGCTGAAATTAAGCACTAATAACTACAAAAGTACAAATATAGTGTAATCTTGTTTACATAGCCAAAACACACAGCTGGAGTGCATAGACCTGGCACTTCTGACACGGGGTGTCTCCATTCCGTTTCCCTGTAGTGTTACGACGCATTTCCCTAGCATCATAAGCTGGGCTGCCGCTGTGAGTGTTTGGCTAACATCAGTCGACGCGCAAATGAGCGGTAGTTAACGGAATCTTGTTGATTGGCTTTTTTAATCCTCGTCGACCTCGACCAGCGTGGTTGGCCGACAGTAGGGACGGTCGAGACGCATCAGCTTACCAAGGTATTCGAGACGCGATTTCATTAGTAGGATCGAATCAGTCGACTTGGCTTGAGTCGTCAATGATCGACAACAGCTACGCTGACGAGGGTTCACAGGACAACACAAGCCCAAGTCAGGTGGCCATGCTTATGTGGGCAGCAATTGATCATCGGAGTGCTGGTGCTGATCACCCCCAATCATCAGAGAAATCTGGTTACACAACGTCGCAGTGCTACCAAAGTCCCTCCAGGCAAAGATTTTCTAACTAAATCAGCTCAGGTAGGGGGGCTGGGGGACTGTATGCATGCTACGCTAATTCGGTAATCAATCCTTTGTTCAAGAGTTTATGTTTGAGGGGCGGGTCTGGCGAGCGCCCCAAACACTATAACCTGTGCAAAACTATACGGCAGCTTACACCCGGAACCCTCTCTGGAAAAAAACTATTACTTCTGCTCCTTCCCGTCTGCCTGAACCCACCTTGCGTCATCAAGAAACAAGTGAGGCGCAGTTTGAGGACGGGTCCTAGCTCGACTCGGATAGCGTGCTCTTCTCCTGGTGTGGCTCATTGCTTCATGGACTGCCATGCTCCCTCTCTGATGCTAACCGACACTGACTTCACGCCATCGAACAGCCTGCCATTACTGCTGATAGCAGACTATCGCCTTGTGCGTCCTGGTTCAACGAATTATTCTCCTATACCAAACCCGTGTTTATTCGACCCTCAGGAACCTTAACGACCTTGCGCCGCTTGAGTTGGAGTTTGTCAATTGGACCATGGTGTGCCGCCCTTTCCAACGAGCCCACTCGCGATCGCCACACCTCGACCCGCAAGAACACACGGCACTCATCAACAGTCTACACCAGGCTCCTCTTTTCAACGATTTACCTCTGCTCGTTCAGGCGAGTGTTCAGCCCTCAATACCTCCTCTTCCCAGCTATTGACATTCTCAGTCGACTTAGCGGGTGATCTGCTCGGTTCACTCAACGCCGGTGAACGGCTTCGGGTCTTACGACGCTTAGAGCGTCTAGTATGGGTAGGTGATTCGTTTACAGCCTCTTCTATCATGTACTGAGCGAACGACATTATATTCCTGTCATCTGTCATTGTGTCCTCTCGGACACGGCTAGTACGGGCAGTGTGGTACACGTTACTATCATCTGGTGAGTGATTCCTACCGTCATCGACGTCTCCTACAGGACTGATAGGCGCACTGGTATAAGCAGCCGGCGCGCGGACGGCGGCTAGTGCATTAGAGTCTCCCCTCAGCACGAGCGCACGTTGGGCAGCCTCAGAACCCTGGGACGTCGCATCTCGCTCTTGATCAGCTGAGGCATCCGTCTGTTGGCGGGCATCGCTCGACATCGTCGAAGCGGTAGGTGCTTTATCTTGTTTCTTGATAGGTGGTGCACGCTTGTACATCGCCCGGAACATAGATGGCGCCATCTTCATGCGAACGTCCGAGCCTTCAACGAGGAGGAAGCCGCGCAGTCTTCCAGTACCTGCGATGACTGAAGACACATCCGGGAATTTTTCACTCGGGGGGAGCGAACCAAAGGTAGGCCCGCCCGACTTCTTTGACACTGCTAACTCACCAGTTTCCAGACCGCTCTTCTTCGCATTCTTGCGTTTGCGAAGCTTCGGCGGGGGTGGAGGTTGGTCGGGGTCGTATGCACGACCATTCCATAGAGTCCTGCTCATCGTGTAAAGGTATGTGTAGATCGATCGATATGTAGAATAGAAACGGTTGGCGCAGACGGAGGCCAACCCGCTGCACAAAGGTTGTGTGATGTAGAAATTTAGTGAGGGTGCTCACTGAGTGTTTTAAAGATGTTAAAAAATGTAAGGTCTACGACCTACTCGGACAATGTATATAGACCCAGGACGGCGACGTAGTCGCCGTGGTTGTATAACAAGTCGTAACACACAGTCTTTTTTAGTGGTAGTATCGAAGACAGGAGGCAAGAAACGGGGGACCGGAGCCTATAAAGGCACCCGGGTCCATACATGTACTAGGCTAATTCCAGCGTCACATTTTTCGGTGGCATTCCTTATGTGCAACAACCTGTTGGAGATCTACGTTTTCGCGCCCCCAAAGACCTGGACGAGCGAGTAAACCCGGATAGGACAGTCACTGATGCGAGATCTTGGGGGGCCACGTGTGTCCAACAGCCTGCCGTAGCAGGCGTCGGCGTCGAGGGTAAGAGAATAAGCTCTTTGCTATTATGATGGGCATTAATTTTGTATCTTAGAATGCTTAAACCTGAATATCTGGAAGCCTACTTCAGCAAAGGCTGGGGCCAAGCTCCCAGTTGTCGTGTATATTCATGGTGGTGGCTTCTTCTTCGGGGTACGTCGTCGATGGGCAGCATACTGGGCGAAAAAAAACTGAAGATCGATTATAGAGCTCCCCTCAATTCCCGATGTACGACTGGGTGGCCCAAGATCAAAACGTTGTAGCGGTATCGATGGTAAACTCCTCGACGTTTTGAAGATATTTCTTCATTTACCTGTTCCTAACAGAATTATCGACTTAGTTTGTTTGGATTCTTGGACGGCGTTGCCGTGCGGGCTGACGGAACGCCCAATGCTGGACTCTTGGATCAACGAGCCGCACTGTTATGGATCAAGCGGCATATTCGCGAGTTTGGAGGTGACCCGGATGACGTCACGATTGCTGGTGAATCCGCAGGTTGGTGACACCCAATATTCCTAAGGGAAATTGTACTTACGCCCAAGTCACAATAGGTGGCGCCTCGGTCGTTCTTCAAGCTACCGCATGGGGAGGCAAAAAACCAGTGCCATTTAAGCGTGCGATTGCTCAGTCTATTGGACTATAAATCCATTTGCCCCTTCCCAGCGAAATAGAGGGTATCTTCAGTAAGTTGGTTCCACATATGCCGCTATATATTCTAACCATTGAGGTTTAACGCGGCAGATAATGTCACGACCGCCGCTGGGTGTCCCGCATCAGGCGCTGAAGCTATGGCCTGCCTACGCGCTGCCCCACTCTCTACGCTAATCAAGTCCGCCAACAACGTACGAACCAATTTCCTTGCGCCAACTATTGATGGACCAGACGGCTTCCTTCCCGACCTCCCATCTCGCCTCATTGCGCAAAGAAAGTTCCATCCTGGAATAGATATCATTGCGGGACACATGACCAACGATGGTCGCAACTTTGCTGGGAGTCCGAGCAGCGTTAAAACGGATGCCGATATTGTTGCCGCTATCCTGAGGCGATATCGCCATATGGTAAATCACGCGACCGCCGGTTTTATTGACCATTGATGGCTAACTATTTGACTCCAGACAAACGCAACATTGGAAAAGGTTCTGCAACTGTATCCTGCCGCGAATGTCTCCGGATCACCGTTTGTGGATAATTACGATCGTGCGTGGACAATCATGCAGGACACAATATTTGGGTGCATGTATGTTGCACCTGTACGAGTTGAAGTACCATCGCTGACGTACCGTTCTTTCGCGAAGGGATCAACACTGGGCCAACGCGACCCTTGCATCAGGCCGTAAAAATACGTACGCATTTAGGTGAGTCTTTATGACGGGCATTTACTCCCCTCCTCCTAACCTCTTGTTATCAATTTAGGTTCAATGTCCCTAACGCCGTTACCTTAGCCGTGAACCCCTGGCAGGGTGTCATGCATGCGTCGGACGTCTACTACTTGTTCAACGGCGCAACGTGCGTGTCGTCACTAACAAAATGCATGTGATCGAAACTAATGAAACTCGTGTTATAGCGGAACTACTCCCTTCTTCACACCATTCAACATCACACAGGCTCCAGTAGCCAAAGAAATCATTCAATACTGGAACTCATTCACCCGCTCAAGCAACCCCTCCAAGTTCAAGCAGCCTTACTCTCCTGTGTGGCCAAACTACGCTGGGAACCGACGTGTGGTCATGAGCGAGGACGTGGGCGGACCCGGTAACCGTACTGCGAGCTTTGTAGAAAATATTCCGGTGGATGAGCTGGAGCGCTGCCGGTTTTTGGATGAGCCTGAATGAAACAAGGGTGTAGGTATGGGCGAGGATTGTAGGATACTATCAGCTTCGTAGGATCATTAAGCCTGAACCTTGCCACTACCACTGCATTAACTGTGATACCAAAATCCCACTTTCGGAGCTGGGTGTGATGTACCTTGGCTGAGCCTATTGATCCCGTCACAGTTTGGATTTCATTTATGTATTTATGAGTCATCTTTGGCGAGAAAACCTAATTGTGCCGGTCATCAGCCCCTAGTGTCGGCATGCTTTGGATGTGGCTTATTTGTTTATATTCATTCCTGCTCGGCCATGTATGCGTCCTATTGTATGACGTAATGACATAAAGCCAATTACTTCGCATCGTGACCACTCCAGACGATGGTAAGGAGCTTGGCTCTTTCAGTTAACACTTCATGCGTCTCATCGTTAACCCCAAGCAACGCCAAATACGTCGAGCAAAGCCCGAAGATCGTGGATAGAGTGTTTTTGCCGCCCGGTCCAGAGCGGGATTGACATCCGGCTCGAACACATGTGGCGCGGCCTCGTGCCTCGGCAACCTGTGCTGAAAACATCCCCGTAAGCGGTCAACGCTAAATGTCTAAGTAGCTAAACAAACTGTGTACCACTCCGTGAAAATTCCTGATGCATCCCTTGCGGACGCCATTTATCCGTACAAAACCCGTTCTCGG
Organism: Ceratobasidium sp. AG-K; assembly: GCA_037039685.1. NCBI lineage: Eukaryota > Fungi > Basidiomycota > Agaricomycetes > Cantharellales > Ceratobasidiaceae > Ceratobasidium > Ceratobasidium sp. AG-K. The sequence continues at coordinate 3,206,511 of JAWNGF010000006.1, read as the reverse complement.
AATAAGTTCCCGGCAATAGCTCTACGCCGCCGCTCGCTTAGCCTTGCTCCGTACTATCGTCGGGGGCGCATCAACAAATTTTGCGCCAAAGCGACTTAACTCGACTACCCGAGATGTGGGGGCCCAGTGAACTATTTGTGTCGACGGTGAGTTTGTGGACCCTGGTCCTCGTAAACAGTGCTAGCGAAGATACGCCAACTAATGTGACGATGGGCTTGGAAATAGCCGACTCTGCCATGCCGAGGAGATTCCCCGCGAGACTCCAGGATACCGGCCCGAGATTAGGTCGGATATAAAACTAGAATCTAGTATCACCCTACAAGTCGGGTCGCACCGCCGCTCAGCAGTCCCCGCAAGCAAGGCAACGTCGGAATCCGCACATCCGGCCATCTGGGCGAACCTAAATAAGGCTATCCAACCGCCAAATTTGTGGCTACGACTCACTGATTGAAAAGGTATCCAAAGTGTCGTTTACATTTCACCAGAGTTAGTCTCGGGAATAGCCATCTCGGAACTAAGGAGTAAAGGGGACATCGGAGCACAAAGCAAGTACCGCACACTGGGACTATCGCCCGTAATGCACCAAGTGCATGCAATTTACTCCACAAGTCTCGACGTATCATCTATAAAAGGTGCTGGATCATAAGAAAATCTCTGCGGTGGTTGTGCTGGGGGGCAAGTTTGGAAATCGGGGACAAGGGTAGCAGAGACATGCCCTGTCACACGTGATTTTCTTACCTCTATCTCAACCAAACACATTTCGTGTAATCGCATCTCGCACGCTGCGCCGCGTTTTGTCTATACTAGAGATAGTTCCCCTTCTGTTCCGGAAAATACACGAAAACGAAGTACGCGTACTCCGTATCGTAGGCCGAATATATACTGGCATCTAATCGGCCATCTCCTTCCGCTGTGGCCGACGGACCCCTACACCGCTTGACCTCATACGGATGCCAAGCTTACGAGGCAAGAAAGTATACACTATACGGGCCATTTACAGATCGTAAGTCTATGTTGAAATGTACATAGCCATGGAATGGGAGGCAGAGCAGGAGCGGGGCTTATTAA
>JAWNGF010000006.1:0-106799 GCA_037039685.1 Ceratobasidium sp. AG-K | reverse complement strand
GTTGTTGAGCTGACCGGGGGCGCTTGTTCGGATGAGACATGGGTACAGGGGTTTCCATCTAGGAGCATGTATTTAACCTTACTCGAGGTATTATATTGTCGTTTTCCATATATCAACCTTTGTAGCTATGAGTCGGTTGAACTGATAACTCGTGCAATTAGTCACATGCCATACGGCACTCTGTTGATTAATAATAAATGGCTTTTTATCGTAATTCCAAGTCCCGTGGATGTGATCCGCCTAGCAGTGAACCTGAACCTGGGGCACAACAGGTCTATTTTTCTAACTTGATCTTCACAAACTACCAAGTGAATTCCTAAGAAACTGCCAATTAATTATTTACACAATCTCGGGTTTACAGTCTCAGGCCGACCCCGTGCAAAGGTTGGCTGTCTTCGTGAACGCGGGGCTCCTTGAGTCTCGGTCTGTCTGTGTGATTATGTTCCAGAGGCGCTTCTCGATTGATGAGTTAGCCGGAGCGGGTTTGGCGATAGGCTTGATACAAGAATGACTGTTTGGCATTGTTTATGCCGACAGGTCATAGACCAGACAAGCCAATCAATCGAGATATATACAAGGATCATGGTAAAGCTCTTCTAATAAGTATAATCGTAACGTAGCTTTCGCCCCGGCTGATACATGCTTGTATAGCGCTCTCAGCATCCAGAAAGGGATGTGGGGTGGTCATACTAGCTCTGAGCCACGGGCGCCGGCATCGCCGGGGTACTTTAACCCGTAACTGTCGCTTACGAACACCGTACTTCAACATAAGCTTGGCAATATACCAACCGAATACAACTACCCAGTCAAACTCGCGCTTCGAGAGCGTAAAATCATGCCCGAACGACCACACTTGTAACAATGGGCGCGCACCTGTTGGAAGGAAGTCTGGGAGCGCATGGGCAGCGGCAATTTCGCATACTGGTATTGCGCCTTCGTAGTGTCAGCCGACGGCGCGTATTACTCTAGGTGTGGGATAGATATGTACTGTATGCTCCGTCTAGGCAGGCGAGGACTGTGAAGAGTCGATTCTGCCCGAACCAGGTTGTGCTAGTTGAAATATATGTGATGCTCAAACGGTATAAAAGGCATACATGCAAGCTCGACCAGAGACCAGCACCAACAGGTCTCTCTCGTAACTTTCGATACACTCTACTACACTCACCTCCACCAGTTCGACATGAAGTTCTTGCCCCTCCTGCCGCAACCGACTGCTCGCTCGCCCTTCTGCAGGTGTCCTTTCTCGCTGCTCCTGCCGTCAAGGCTTCGCGACTGCGCGTACGATCCCGTTCGACCGCCAACCCAGCTATCAGGGACCAAGTCTACCGCATCACCGTCGGTAGCGGGGTGACGGACAAGTGCTGCTGAGCACGTTTTTAGGTATGGGATATACACGAGTTGGTTTTGTGATGACATGACTCATCGGAACTAATCCACCAGACCGCTTGGATCGAGTCCCACGTCAACAACCTGTGAGTGGTGATCGAATAGCGGGCGAGGATGCGATCCACTAACATACCGATTTCTCAACGCTAGGCCTTGCGGAGACCAAGACTCCCCCCATTGGGGTGTTCCAGCAGCGTCCAGCCAAGGCTGGGGTTCGTATGCCCAGATCATGGATGTTAACTACAGCACCAACAAGGTGAGGCAGTGACACAAACGATGCCTGGTAACCAAACTGAATTTGACAATAAAACCCATCGTAGTACCTCGACCAAGCAATTGTGAACGACAGGAACAACCCAGGATACAGTGCTGGACAACTCGCCCAATCTGTTCAAACGCTCCGAGTTCCCCCTTCGCGTAAGTCTCTCGATAGAGCTGCCCGTGAAGGCTACTGACAGTAAGCGTGGACTCTATAGTTCACGATCAGGCTGAGGGTATTGCGCGCGACCTGCTTGCCCAAGGGGGGGGCCGGGCTTCTGTCGGCGGAGTCACTCCGGGAACTGGGCAAGTGTGCCGGTGTTGGGGGGGGCATAACGGATCCGCTACCGTGTACACTGGTGGTCAACGATGCACTTACGGAGGGTGAGCGTGGATCCTTTCATCACCCGTATACCACTCTAACAACGAGAACCAATGAATCGCAGACGCCTGTGGACTGCCAAATGGTGGACGCAGTACGAAACCCCGAGCACCGGTGGCACTGGAGTGTGGCAGGACAATGGTGCCTGCTAAATAGACTGGAGGTGCATGTATGCAAGCCTCTTACGGTTGAAAATTCGGCACGGTGTATGCTATCGGATTTGAACTCATACATAGAATATAATGTTCTCAAACCAAAGATTCCCTTAACATTGGAAGCCATTTACAGGTGCAGGTACCGGTTTCAGTCGAGATAGTGATGTCGTTGGTAGCGTACCGGGAAATTGACATCCCGACCTTCCAGACCGCTCGTTGACGTGTTCTACTTGGCGGTCGGGCACGAATGACGACACTAGCTCGCAGATCTTGACCCGCAGCTATGAAAACATCATTTCAAAACACTGTTGTACAAGACACTCGCTCTACGCTCAAAATTACCAATGTGCCAACGATCCAATGGCCATCACTATGCCTACAGCGCATCATTAGCATCGGCCTCGGACATTCGCGTAACATTCGCCTGCTCCATACGCTGAGCCATCAGATTTGACAGAGGGCGAACCTCTGGCGCCACCTCCTTGCGTCCGTCACGATTCTCGGACAATTTGTAGTCGCAACTACGGTTGGTGATTTTCTGAAGCCCAACCAAAAGGCTCGTATACCCGCATGACCTCAGGGCCAGTTATGGTTGAGCCAATAGCAGGCTTGACCAGAGGAGAAACCTTGAGTTTTTGTGCAACTCACAGGCGAGGTCTCGAGTACCAAGCGGTGAGCTAATATCTACAGCGATTTGAACGTATTCATCTACATGCACGATTGGGCCAAGTACCAGCCCCGTTCGGGCGTACAACGCAAAGCGCGCCTCGTTCCCTCGTGGTTTCGACTTGCCACGGTCAATGCTAGGGATTCCAGGGTTCTGTCTCGTTGGTACCCTAGCATGGGGCAGCGACAACTCTAGCGCTAGCGCCTGGCCGGCTCGACGAGGCGCTCAGTGGATGACGCAAGATCGTCAAGCTCTTCTCTGCGAGTCGTGTTTTAACTTTAGCTCTTCTAGTGAACTTGTTGGATAACAAAATATGAGCGGGTGGGCGCGTTCGTCCTGAGCTCGTATCACCATTCTCCCAGAACAGGAACTGAAATGGAAAACCACAATGTATGCACAAAACTAAACGCTCATATTTTCCGCACATCCATCCGCAGGAAGCGCTACAAAACATCTACCCAACAACAGCTTGTACAGGATCCGATATCCCCGCACCAAGCACTGCAATCCCCGCCTCACGGACACCCGCAAGGTACTCTGGCATCCGGTTTCCGTCGGGGCTGATAAAGTCTCGGAAGATGCTATACCGCGAGTCGGCGACAATGTTGGGCAACTGAAGCGCGCGGCGGAGGTTTCTAGAATAACCGGTTAGTATTGTAGGTAGGTGGAGTTGGGGGACGTACGAGGGGAATACGTATCGGGACTCGTATAGCTGCTTGTGAAGTTGCAATACAATCTCCGGGACGTAGATCTGTCGGATACGCATTTGCTCGACGCGCTCGCGCTTCCTCTCGTCTACAAGCCCACAATTAACTCGAATCAGAGCACTAGGAAAGAGAACGTACTAGAATCGGTGTACTCCATCCCTAGCCAGTAGGTCTTGAACAGCTCGGTCGTCGCCTCGTAGTAATCATCGAGTAGCGCCTACACGCAGGTCAGCGCCAATTCTAGGTATTTCCGGCCCAACTCACCTTGTATTCCTTTTCCCAGTTCTTCTTTTCGTTCTTGGTTCCTCCCTCGCCAGGATCCCGAGCGACAATATCAGCCAGCACAGAGGTTGCATCCCAAACTCCGAAGAACTTGATGTATCCGAGTAGTTCGCCGTTCACACTGGAACCTGTTATTTGGTCCGGGAGACTCGAGACGAGGATCCGTGCAGCGTGTATGCGACCCATGCCTGCATAATCAAATTAAACCTAATAACCAAGTGCCAAGTGGCGAGAGCCTACCAAGCATGTACCGCAACACTGCATTACACTGGTGGATCGCCGTCGGCCACGTCTCTTCATTAAACAATAACCACTCGACCGACTTGACGAGCCGTAATTCGATCGGCGTGGGTTCGTCGTCCATGTCGGCCGGAGTGGGAAGTGGGCCGCGCAGGGGTGGTAGTTCCTATATCCGGCAGTGAGTGTGCGCATACTGGGTTATCGGGGGTTGAGTGTACCTTGATGGCCTTTTTAGCGATGAGATCAGCGGTGGCGATCGCCACGCGTTCCACAACCAGACTGTGCTGCCTCGCGAGTTTAAGTGCGTCCGCGCGTTGCTCCCTTGGCAGATCGTCCGGTAGGCCTAGGAATCCAATTAGCGCCCGCGCCCACTCAAATGGTGAATGCACTCACTGGCGAGGTACAGTGCATACCGATCCACAGCATTATCTCCCAGGGCACTAACGTAGAGCGCGACTAGGTCTCCCTGCCCTTCTGCCTACTCAAAATCAGTACCGTGAAATCATAAAAGGGGTGAAGCAAGACTCACCTCAAGAACACGAATATAAGCCTCTAGAATGACGGCACTCGCGTCTGCGGGGATAGGTTGGTTGATCATGGTTAGGAATAAACACAAATGTGCAAAGAATCGGATCCAGTTCCGGCGCATCCTATAACAGCTCTGAGTAATTCTCCATATATGAACCATGGGGGGACGTACGTATCTAGTCCACCAGTTAACCGATCTGCCACGAGCGAAAGAACCTCGGACACATCTCCCAGAATACAATGTATCTACGAAAGTGTTAGCTACGAGTAACAGTAAGAGCAGGTGGGCCTACCTGGGTCCAATGCAACGGATGCTCAGCCCCCGCACCCTCGTCCACCGGCGCATTCTTAAGCCCTGCAAGCACGTTGCGAACATCCGATTCCCAAACGCGCGTCGACTCATCCAAGTCCTCGCCTAATCCGCCGTCAACAGCTAGCCCAATACATACAAACGTGGCGCTCACCTCCAGCGGGCAAGTCCTCCTCGTCGCTCTCCCACCACGACCCCGTCTGTTCCAACACAGCTGCAACTCGCTCCTCGACGAGTGCACTCGTATGTGCCCATGCGTGATCGGCAAATGTCCGGCATTGAGGGAGGAGGGCTGGGAGGGTACGGCGTGCGGGGGAAAGTGAGGCTGCTAGTGCACGGGATTCAGGCGATACGCGGGTCTACTCATCACATTAGGTCGAGTAATGAAATAATAGGTTGGAGACGTACGTTCATCGCCGTCCGTTGACACACGTCCGACCAGAGCTTGCGCCTCTTGTTCCCAACCCAATCGTCCGACTGAACGACGTCCATTCCGTCTTCCTCGGCTGCTTGCTTCTCGGCTGCCAAATGCTCAACTCCCACCCGACAAAGATAAAGACCGAGGTACTCACTGACTGCATCCCATTTAAACGCCGTCACACCCCCAATCAACGCCGCACGCCAATCATGTCCCGCAGCTCTACACACCGCGCGGGCCTCCTCGTACTTGCCCGCCCTGAGATACGCCAACAACGTCCGAGCGAGCGCTTTTTCAGCCGCTGCGTCGTCGGCGTCCAACACCCCTCCCCGGTGCTCTCCGTCTGGATCCAACGCGGTGACCAAGCTCTGGGCGTTTGCTCCAGCTTGAATTTGAGATTGTGGTTTTGCACCTCGTCGGGCGTGGGTGACTCGGTGTTTGGTTAGCGCGCGGTAAGTGGATCCAGCGGTGGGTAGGGAAGTAGCGGCAGGAGCTGTATCGTGCAACCACTCTCGAACAAGGAACAGTTCACGTAGCGTCGAGTGTTGTTGGATCGTCCGGTGCGCCAACAAGGCAGTAGGAGTGTATGGGTTTCGTTGGACTAGTTGAAGAGGTGTAGGAAGTGGGGCGGGTTCGTCCAATGACCTCTCACTAGACAAGCATTATAATAAACACTAATGAAAGCTGAATGAGACTCACGCGTAGAGTCTGGAAATAAGATCCCACGTATCCCTCTCGACGCGCCACTCTTCTCGATCCTCAGGACTCACAGTCCGATCCGTCTTGTGCGACAGCGCATCCTCGTACCTGCCCACAACTCATCAACCCAACCAATTCAAAACACACACCATTACTCACTCGGCAACACAAATCTCATGCAGCTTATTCGCCAACCCCACATCTGGCTCAAGCACCACATCCACCGGCGACCCCGCCTCGGCCACACGAGCTTTAAAGTGCGAAATAACGTCTGCAAACGATTTCGAGACGGACATGGCGCGGGTGGAACGACGAAAGACGTCACGTGGGCGAGGGAGAGTTGTCACGTGCAACGATGGACGCTGACCCCGAGACGCTTGCGAGGCGTGCGCAGAGGTTTGGCAAGGCGCATGGGGATGAGGTCGAGGTGGATGAAGAGGCGCGGCTGGCAGAGGTGAGATGAGTGTTGATTGGTGGACTGGGCTGATTGCGTAGCTTGTGCAACTGCGTGCTGTTGAGCGCAAAGAGGCCGAAAAAGAGGGTGTGTTGAGCTCTGGCAAGACGCGGTTGGACGAAGCCAAGGACCTGGTGGGGATATGCCCAGGGTAAGCCCCAATAGCCCCTCTTACATGGGCTAACCCCCGCAGGATGATATCCGAGTACCAATACTATTGGCGCAAGCTGCGCTACAACAACATCCACGCGCTCGAAAAGGTGCGTCGCATTGTTTGGTTGGGTTGCTGTTATATACGTTGCACAGGACGAGAATGGGGTCCCGCGGTGGTACCTTACCATTAAAGACTATGCCCGGTCGGCGGCTGGCAACGAGCAAGAGCTACCCAGCGATGTCCGGCCTCCCGAAGTCCTCCTAGTAAGTCAACCCAAGCTTGTCTACCGTCTGCTAATGGCTAGTAGCGAACGACCGACTACCTCCTCGTCCACATCCTCAACACACACCCCTTCAACGCCGTCAATCAAGCATTCATCCGAGACAGAGCACGCGCAATCGTCAAGGACTTTACAATGCAACACGTCCGGTGCGTCCCTCTTCTACCCTAAGCACCCTTGACCCACACGCAACAGCAATGCACCCGCCATGGAAGCACACGAGCGCATCGTCCGCATGGCTGCCCTCAGCATGCACATATTCCGCGATCAGCGACAGCCAGACGGGCCATTCGACCACGACGGGGAACGCAAACAATTCGTCAACGGTCGGCCCCCCTCTCTCCTCGACACATTCAAAACTAACCGACTTGGTTGTAGCTCTATCCTCGTTGACACAATTCTACACCGACGCACGCACACCCACCCTCCCAAAAACATACATCTCCACAACCCACATCTCACCCAACGAACCCGAATTCACAGCCTACTGGCACCTCTTCTCCCTCCGCCGTCCCCCAGCGCTACCCGACCCTACCGAATCAGCACCCGACGAGTACCCCCAAGCCTTGTTAGGACACCCACTCTTCAGACTGGCGAGGACGTTCGTGACGTTGTACGCACAAAGCATGCAACTCGTCACAGCTGCCGAAAACCTCCTCGTCTCGCTCGCTGAGCGAGCGGCCAAGGAAGCGAGGGAAGCTGCGAAGGGTGTGCACAGGTTCAAGCGTCCCCCGACACCCGAAGTGGCTCCCCAAGTCGAGGGAGAGGAAGAGTGGAAGCCGCAACGGTTCGAGTATCCCCCGGGATTTAATTTCCCGGCGCTGGGGCTGTTGCAGAGACTTGCCGATCCGGGTGTGCCCTGGGTTCTCGCGGCGGTCTTGGAGGCGAGTGCGTTGGATGATGTGAGGGCGAGGGCGGTGTGGGAGGTTTGGCAGATGCGCAATGGCGGGGACCTTCTCGTACGTCCAACGACTTTCAAGTAGATGGAACTAATTGGGTGCAGGTATCCGAGCTGGTCGAGCTACTGGGGTGCGACGAGCCAGACGACGTTCGGACTCTTATGGACGCGGTGGTCGAAGCTTCGGGTCGGTCCGTGCGCAAGTTGAGACCTAAAGGCTCAGACGAGGTCCGCGCGTACCGACTCGTGGGGAGCATGAAATGCAAGTCACAGGTCCCTATCGGAGCGCACCGACTGACGGTTATGTCTGGTAGTCCCCTCGCATTACGCCCGCGTCCGAAGAAACGTCTCTCTCATCGACAGTAAACGACCAACCGACGTTCTACTTTCAGATATAGTCAACCAACCCTGGGACCAATCCAGTTCGTCCTCCCTCTTTTCCCTTGCCGCTTACTCACACGTTTGCAGCAAGCGACTATGATCTCTACATAGAGGACGTACCTGACCTCGAACTCCCAGACACGGTCGACGTTCAGGAGGAAGTCAAACCGACGAGGCCGGGGCTGCAGGGGTTGGATTCGAGTCGGGCTGTCACGCCTGCTGTCCCGGGTGGGGTGTTTGCTGGATTTGGAGCGGTGGAAAAGAAGAATCCGTTTGGGGCCGGGTCGGGTGCGGGTGCTGGGTCAAATGCGTTTGGGGGGTCGGGTGCTGGGTCGGGGATATTTGGAGGGACGAGTGGGTCGGGCGCGTTTGGTGGGACGGCTAGTGCGAATCCGTTTGGCGGGGCTGCAAAGTCGAACCCGTTCGGGGCCAAGCCTAATCCATTTGGTACAACCTCTACGACGAACGGTGCGAATGGTACCCCTGCCTCTACGGTCAACCCATTCGGCGCATCTGCTTCAACTTCAACTGCCCCTGCTAATCCGTTTGGCGGCGCATCGACTTCAACCCCCTCGACTACTTTTGGTGCTACGTCGGCCCCGACCAACCCATTCGGCAACAAACCGGCAACCTCTGGATTCGGCGCTGGCGCATCAGCGTTCGGCGCCGGCTCAAACGCATTCGGAGGGACCGCAAACGGGTTCGGAGCCGGGGCAGGCGCGTTTGGGTCCTCGAAACCGGCACCATCATCTCCGCCTAAACAACTCTCCGCTCAGCCCAAATTACCCATGTCTCCACCCAAGCTACCCGTATCTCCACCCAAACAGTCCCTGTCCCCGCCTAAACCCTCTGCATCCAAGTTGTCCCCGTTCGCTGCGAGTTTTGTCCCCAAGTTTGGACTTGCCCCGCCTCCTCCCGCCCCCGTTGTTCCTGCTCCAGTACCCGAACCTCCTGCTCCTTCGGTAGACGACACTGCCGCCGAAGCTGCCAAGGCCGCCCGAGAAGCCAAACTCCGAGAAAGGTTAGACGCAGCGAGGAAAGAAGAAGCCCAGGCTCGAGCCGAAGAGGAACGCAAAAAGGCCGAAGAAAAACGTCTTCGACAGGAAGCCGAAGAGGCTGCTCAAAGGGAGGAAGTAGCACGACGGCGGCGAGAAGAAGAAACGCTTCGGCGGATGGAAGAAGCCGAGCGACGACAGGCTGAAGCTGAACGACAACGCGTCCAAACACGAGAACGGCTTCATGCAACAACGGCGCAAGTTTTATTGGGCGACATTCTCGAGATCCTGGTCGTTCCTGAAGTGCAGTATGCGATTCAGTGGGAAAAGCGGAACCGGTGGTTGGTTAGCAAGTCGTTTGCGTGGTGGAAGGCTCGAGCTGCGAAACGCATCAAGCGGAGAAGGGTGTTGGAGAATATGGGACTGGGGAGAGTCGGTGTGGCGGGTGCGGCTGAAGAAGTCGGGGAGCTATTTGAAGATGGGGACGAAGAGGCCAACGAGGTGGTCGTTCGTGAGAGGACGCGAACGACTAGTTTCCGAGAGACGAGGAGTGATGCGGAGTTGGCGGCTGCTATGGCCAAGGTGCGCATATATGCGCATACATGGACTATTCTCATCTCTGGCTTAGGCTGCCGCGGAGCGTGAACGGTTATGGGCTCCAGGAATATTTTTGGATATTGTCAAGAACGCGGTAACAGATATGGCCCAAGAAAACGACAAGTCGCTCGAGGACATTCCGGGATGGGATGTTTGGCTGTGTACGAGCGGGGTTAACAAGTCTTCGGCTGAGTGGCTGAGGAAGAAGCTTAACGCACGACCGACGCAATTGGTTGATGGGACGGTGTCTGTTGCTTCCGTTACGCCCAAGGGACCCAAGGTGTGTCGGTTCTGGATATTCGAGTACTGAGGCTAACACTGAAGCTAGAAGGATTCAGCTCCCGGACTGGTAGTATTCGAGTGTTCTCCGTATTTGGGAGCAGCGATGACGGAACAAGAATGGTGAGTGGGCCTGCGAATATTTTTCACCCCACTCACTCAACGTCAGGAGCGACGCCTGGTCCAACGAGGCGAATCGCATAGCGCGGTTGTTTTCCGCCATGTCCAACCATGCTTCTTACACTCCTTCGCTTTTGTTTGTCGTATGGTCAACGGATCATGTCGCTCAACACTCCGAGGCCATCGTTCGCAAAGTGAGTCTAGCACCTCTAGATGTGGCTCATACTGACCTTGATATCTAGATTAGAAAATCTGCATCGCATCTTGCCGATGTATCCATACATGGAGAGCCCTCGGTTGCGGTCTTGGTCGACGAAACGGTGGAAGAGGTCTTCCAGGAAGCACTTTCCTCACTAGAACTAGACATTGAAGGCCGCCCAGTCGTTGAGCTATCATCTGTCACCGGTATGAAACCCGATTGTCATATGAAACCTACTAACTGGCATCTAGATTCATTATCCAGACAAATTGCTAGTTGGCACCGCACTCTTTCGGATGTTCTCCGGAAAATACCCTCTTTTGACGATGAAGGTAAGGATCATTGCCCTTTAAACTTGATTGTCATTCTTAGTTACTTTTCTAGATAACGCTGCGCATATTGCCCATGTCATCAACTTGTTTTTTAAAGCATTTAATGTTATGACCGCTGGAATAACACAACTGGTTGCCCCACAACTCGAGGATACCATCCACTTACCAGATTTCTCTTTCAACGATGTTCATGATAACAAGTGAGGCACATCATAATCATTTCTTAGCCGTTGCCGACCATTCTTTAGGACTCTGTACAATCTAGCAGACGCATATACTGCATCACTTTCATTCCCGGAACCCGTTGATCTGAATGTCCTTCGGGCAGCGCTACGGCAAGCACGCCATTCCTCCCGACGTAAGTACTTCGTTCTCCGCCATGCGTTCTCTTGCTTATTTCTCCAACAGCTTTTCCAGCTCGCTTCTTTTGCGAACGCATTACTCAACTAGTTGACGTTAACTTGACGCCGTCAATATCTGGGAATCGACCGCGCTCGAGTGTATCCGCAGCTGAACTTGCATTTGAAACAGCTTTGAATGAGGCTGTAAGCGCATTGGATGCACGTACAAGAAAGCGAGCTCAGGAGACTAGTCCTGTGTAAGTCCCGAATTATACTATTTTAGCGCACACACTAATACGGCCATCATAGCCGAGATAGCAAAAAGGCTCGAATCTCAACTCACTCTATACCTTCTCAGGAATATGACCACCCTGCCCCAGACCCGAGCACTGAAACCTCTGGAGCAGCAAAGCTTCGAGCCTTGCTCGCTAAAACCAGGAACCGTTGGGCTGAGAGCGATGGAAATGATTCATAGTTTGAGTGTTTACGACTTGTCGACGTATTCTTTGTCTCGCTTTCTCGCAATCACCTACTTTTATACGCAATACAAGGGCTTTCTTTCTTTCACGTCGATGTCCTGGCAAGGGACATAATATTCGTGCGCGAATACCCATATCGTATGCGAGGGAAATATGCGGGAAAGGCCCGATATCAAATGCAGAGGATCCCCGAGTGGTACCCCAAATTATTACTTGCATCATCGAGGTCGAGTGGAAGCGATAAAGAAAGCTCTGTTTCATTTCGAACCGAATTCAAAACTAAGAAGATACCCGTTAACCCATCCCAGTCCGGCCGTCTATGTGTCCGGGATTAGGATTTCCCCAAATGTCTCGAGGGTCCAGATGTGCTTTATGGAATTCCTGCTCCAGACTCCCAATCGAACTCAATTTCAAAAGCTCCGTCATCGTCTCCGCTCTCTGGACCATCGCTATCTCCACTCTCGCACACGCTCATCTCTGACCGGTTGGAATTATAATCGGTATCGAGATCTTCGCCAAAGTGAACTAGAAGTTTACAGGGGGGGGCTTCTTCCATTACTTGCTCTCGTTGCGTGATGGAGAGCTCAACCGTCTGAATTGGGTAACCCTGCTCTTGTCGAAAGTGTAACATTCTGACTAGTCTCGCGCAGGAACCATAGCTACTCGAGATTTTCAAATGGGCCAGATTGGGTAATAAGCATGGCCCCAGGTCCTCCAACAAAAGCTCCGCTTGATGAAGATTGATAGTCAAGTGAGTGACAGACTGGAACGCAGAAAGTATGCCCCTCAAGAACGTGAAATGGATATCCATCTCGGATGCGTTGAGGTCACGTAATTTGGGATATATTGGACCGTCCGCGTTGCAGCGTCCGCTATGTCCCAGGGTAGGTCTCCAGAATAGATGTACAGGAATACATGGTCGATCTTGACCATGGTATAGCCAACCATAATCGGTAAATTGCTTCTGAATAGGAAGAACGTGTGAAGATTCGGTGCCTGAATTATCCTCAAAATTTGGAGCGTGGAAAATGGGTTGCTTCCGCCCCCAACAGAGAGCGAATGAAGAGACGGTAGCCGGATGCGAGGGAGTTCTTTGATGTTGTTATTATCTGTGAATATTGGATCAAGGGAAAGTGACTCTAACATCGGGCTAGCAACAAGTAGGTCTTTGAGCCCCGCAATGCAACTAAAACGAGCGGCAGAGGTAAGGTTAAGCCTTGTCAAGCCAGCGAACAGTGGCAGGGGCCGTTCTAACACAAACCCCCAAGGTACTAGGTCGAATTCTACCGAGCGCAAGCTGGGTAGAGTTGGGCAGGTTTTAGACAGTTGGTTGGCAAAATAGTCAGGGTATGACAAATAAAGGTCCTCCTGGATGCCCGGATATGTGCTGGGCACCTTTCGTTTCAGGCGCAGGAATTGAAGAACGGGCGCCGGCGTCCCAATGCTCAGGTGCTCGATGACGTTGATTAGTACCTCTGGCTGTTTGCAGCAAATATCTATTGATCTCCAACGCCAGGCTCCAGCACCGTGAGAAGATAGGAATTCAAGTAATTCGTTCATCAGGGTCAATTGCAATCTCCAAGCCTTGGTGCTAATCTGGGACACCTTGCAGTATCTTGAGCGCAGTTCGATGTCGATTTCTAGCAGTGGGCCGGGTCCAGCGCGCTCCAAAAACAGTACAGCAAGTGGATTCGGAGGTGGTCGAGTTATATGGATGTATGTCCAAAGCGAGGGGTTTTTGATGGCGACATCTCTCCAGTGGTGGCATACTTTCTGCCGATGTCAATGATAACCCAAACGGTGTACCGGAGTAGCATTAGCAAAACGTCAATCGTGATAGTGAGATATCCCACCTACAGTAGCAAGTTCTTGAACTGTGAAATAGTTTTTGTTCCTTCGCCTGGTTGCTCGCGCCTCTACTTCTCCAACCCTAAATATTTCGGACAGCAGTTCGGTGGGGAGCTTGTTGATAGGTCGTATTTGGTTTTGTGTCCTTTTATGAGCTATATCGAATGCCTGGCTAGCCGGGGCCAGTGTATCGTTCAAGGCTAGCATACTTTCTTTGGCCATTGCACATTCGGTGGGTCGTTGATCCTTGGTTGATGGAATCCCGCGGGTTCTACGCTTTCGGAGACTATTTAGCGCCGCGCGCTTTTCTCAATATATGCGCCCGTATGTTTATGACTCGCTCGCCAGCCGTGCATCACCGCCGCGCTCGGCTTCGTTCACACATTCACTCAGGCCAGACATGTCTCTTGCCTGACCTGGACGCTGCCTTGTCGTCGCGTCTCCGCGAACATCGTCATCTATCCGAATGCGATGCTGCAATCAAGCGCACGGTTCGTGCACGATGCTTTTTGGCAGTTGGGACCTCGCATTGGGATAAGCGACGGGGTTTGTCTGTTTGTCACATACAAACCGCAACTCACCAATGCATATATAAAAACGGAGGGGAACATGTCTCGAATCCCCCACTCGCACACTGGCAATCCTTTCATTTTTCTTGCGTTGGGTATGTGTGTGCACAACCACAGGCTTTGCGCACCACAAGTGTCGCATTTGGCTGACCATCGCCCGCCCGCCGACCATCCCTTATTTTTTCTCGCGTTACCCACATATCCCTCCTTGGTTTATGGTCCACGCCCATATGCTAGATTTTCGCTGTCCAATTTTCTCGCTGCTTCTCCTCTTTATTCTTGGGATTCCTTTCAGTACTCTTCCAGCTTATCCTCGGACTATGGCTATGACGCTTCACCTTTGGCTTCCCACCTCTGGCTCTTTGCGTTATTTGTTACCCGACGGACTTTTTCGTGGGGTTTCCTTATCCACCACGCTATATGGCCTTGCTTTGAATTACTTGTAATACGTGCTCGGGCTGCTCACCCACCCTCGCGCTTTGCTCGTGTGTTGGTTTATTTTACTCCGTTTCCATTGAGCTGCCCCTCCACTAGCTCCCACGTGATCACATAAAATTCTCATTAACCGACTACTTCACCTCCGATGACTCGGTCGTGATTTTGTCCGTCAACGAGCACGGATTGGCGGCTTGTAAATTGAGCAAGCGCAAGTGGCGACATGGCCGTCGCCAAGGTCATGCGTCCTACATGCACGGATTCGTTCATCTATATGCTTACGCCTACTATTTGGACGCTATTGGGAAGCTGTAGTGCTACCCCTAGTACTTATGAACATCGTTTGTATACAGTCACGGACCGTCAGGGCTATTAACCAAAATCGCACATCCTATCATTAAATATGATCGAATCGGATACATCGGAAGTCACAGCCTGAGGTTAGCTCGTCTTGCTATACGACAAATGTCCGGCCAAAATCATCGATGTAGTCAAGCTCGTCAGCTAGAGTGCAAGCTATATCAATAGTTGCACTGATGTGTTCAATCGAAGCCATATCTATCATCGTCAGAGTCATATCCATACTGGTACTCATACTCCTCGAGGCCGTCATAATTGCCATAGTTGTAGTCGTCCAAGTCGTCCAAGTCGTCAAATTCCGCGCCATCCAGCCAGTCACCTTCGCTATCGCCTTCGTTATCGCTATAATCGAGATCGAGGTCTTGATCGCGATGTCTGACTAAGTTGACACCTTTGGGTAGTTTGACCTTGGGATCCGTTCCAGAGAACAAAGACGCCAGTTCGATTGTAACTCTTGCAATGGGAAGTCCTTCCTTGCTTCGGTGTCGCAGAAGTTCGCTTAACTTGCGTTCGTCTGGCACTTCGGGGAGCTTCAGGTGAGTTAAATTAGGCAACACACATGGTGTCCCCTGTAAGGCGTCTATTCGCTCTTGGGTAATGGATAAACAAGTGATGGTAGAGAGATGATCCAGTATTCCCTTGAACCAGTCGCTTGGAGCCCCAATTTTGGAAACATCAAGCTCACGTAGCGCGGGATAAATCTGTGCACTGGGAGATCCTGGGCTAGTGGTATTCATCATGTTGCGACTCTTGTCTACTTGGCCGGTGCACACATATTTCATTACCAGAGTGCAGGCTGCGGGGTCCTCCAGAATAACGTGGAGTGGGCTATTGGGAAAGGTAAATTTATGGAGATTTGGTGCGTTAATCATCTGAAGTACGGCAAGAATCCAGTGTGGACAGTTTGAGCTCCCAATCGAGAGAGATCGGAGTGACGTCAATGTGACCTGCGAGTATTCTTGCTTTGTCGGAGGATCTTGAATGTCTGTGTATGCATACCCGGAATCAAGAACCAGAGACTCAAGTTTGGGGCTAGCGGCTAAGAGCTCGCGGAGTTTGACGAGCGAGTTCAGTTGGGCAGCAGCGGTAAGGTTGAGGACTGTAAGGCGGTCGAGTAATGGCGCTGATCGATTGAACACAAATCCCCAGGGTAGATGATTGATTTCGGCGAAGCGTAGGTTAGGGAGTGATTGACCAGTCAGCGAATGAGAGCTAGTGAACAGGCCTGGGTACAAAAGACACCTGTCCTCTTCGATATGCATTACCCGCGACATCTTCCATTCTAGACTGAGGTAGTGCAGAGCAGATGCGGACTCTTTAGTTAGATATTCAATGAATTTAAATAGCACTTCTGGTTGTTTGGTGCGAACAGCGAGTGACCTCCAACGGTGGACGGAAGCGCCGTGGCTAGCCAGGAACTCGAGCAAATCGAATACGGATTTGACTTGTTGCTGCCAGTCGTTGGGGTCGATATCAGCCTTGTCCCAGTAAGTCGAGCCCATTTCAATATCAATATCGAGCAAAGAGGTTGGTCCAGCACGATCGAGACCGAGCTTAGTGAGTGGGTTAGAGGATGGATAATTTATAAGGATATAATTCCAGAGTGATTGATCATTGATGGCCACGTCCCTCCAGTGGTGGCAAACTCGCTAGTGATTCCATTGCGCATGCATGCCAAAAAAGTCAGCGAACAAGACGCTTCTTTGAAAATAAAACGTACAGAAACAAGCCCCAGAACAGCAGTGCACGGCATGTCCCTTGGCCGAAACACGCGATCCTCTTCCTCTGCGGTTTTGAAAATGCGAGAAAGGAGTTCATGGGGTAGCTTATTGATAGGTAATTCGGCATTTTGTGCTCTTCTCTCAGATAAGGTATCCGGTAATGTGGGTGAGGACGATGAAGCGGTTGAATCTACGTGGCTGTCCCCAAGTTTAGACATGGTGGGGTGTAGGCAATGCCTTGGGATCACACCGCGGGTCCAGGACGTCGTTGTTGCAAAGAGTCTAACCGTTTTGATCGTTACGCATTGATTTGTCATAGGACATGCAACTTGCTAGGCCGGCCCTAAAGACATACACAAGTTAGTGGAGTGCATTGCATTAACTAGCTAGTTTATAATAGGGTAAATGCGTGCGTCAACAGATGTCACCTACCTCCAAGCATATCACCAAGCCCGCAACTAGAAATTGAGCTCCAACCCTGCAATTATTTTACACTGGTAATTTCACTGGTCAAAGAAAACATAGTTTATGGAGATAGCCTTTGACAGCCACGTATACGTTGCCTGTTGAGGACCATACCATGCATTCGCGTCGAAACTGGGACGAAAATATGCGGAAACATCCGTATTTTGATACCTCACACGGGGTTGTTCATTCGGTAAAGAAACAAAATCGCATTTCGCCATTGTGTGGCATTCGTTACCAAGGCCACCATGGAACCCAAATCTGCGGTTCACTAACAAAACCCTCAGGTTACGTGTGGATCTTGGACTGAGCGTTTGTGGAGCTAAGATCAATTCCAGAAGTAACGTGCGGATTTTGCCAGTGAGCCACAGGTAACCTCCGTATTTTGCGCAGGTTGACGCTCTATCGTGGGTAAATATGCGCAGGAGATTCAGGTATAGTAATAGCGCATAGACGATGGGTATGAAAAGTTTTCGGCTTTGTAGCAAGTGCTAACGGACATCAGCAAGTTGCACCCTTGGAAACTGACAAAATAGCTCACCGCTAGACCATCAAGAGACCGGAAGCGTGCATGCGGGCTCTTGGGTCATACTTAGGACAGTCGTGACCAACCCATTCGACTTTCCTCGGTACGACCAGGGACATACACACTATATGGGATGCCTCCGAATCATGGCGATATATGTATACGCACAAAACCGTACATACAGGCACAGAGGTACATCGGGGACGAGCAGAGAGGCTGGTCCCGACTGCCCAGCGTCGGGAATCCGGGAGGTACCCGAAGCAGAGCGACAGGCAGAATGCAAGGGCGGCGAGGCGCAAGTAGGACTCGCAGGTTGAACCGCCACACCGCACGACGAGCAGTGGACAGAAAATGAACTGGATAGGAAACAAGAACCGGAAGGCTCGAGCAAGACGGAATACGGTCGTCTCTTGAAGCTTCGAGACTGGTATGCAAGTGTGCTTGAAAGACAGTGGATCGCTGAAGGAGCGCTGCTTGGATGTCGCACACCCCGCCGTGACATCCAAGACGGGGATAGGCGCCTCCTCACGCTCAGATGCCCATCCCCTAACTGGAATGGATCATACACCTCAGACTATAGTCCAGTGGCCAATGCGGCCCAAAATTGAGTAAGAAGACTATCTAAGCTAAGGCTTAGCTATATGTATTACCCTAAACTATACTAACTATATGCGCATAAAGCGCTCCAAAATGGCGCTGAATCCCGCCTTTTGATGCGGTACGCTAGTCCATGCATGCATAAATTCCTATGCGGCACCACTCGACTTTCCTACATACATCACACACATCGGTCCCCCATCACATGTATTCAGCAAGGACTTTACGAGACCGTAAAACCCGACCTTGAATTAAACAGTGCAATTCAGCACCATACATACAATATCTGACTACCTGGTTTGTATGATGAAAAAAAGGAAAGAAAAAAACAAACATTAAACAGACGGATGGAATGCCATTCTTGAGGACTGACGACGACACCCTAAACTTATCACTTTCAGTCGCACTCAGCTAAATTGCCCCGCAATACGCACCTTGCCGATAATCTGAGACCACCTGCCAATAACAAATTCATACCCAGCATGATGCTTATACACTCTTCGCCCCAAGTGATCGGCGTTTTGTGGGTTATACATATTGTTAATCTCGACCCCGTATGCCATCCGCATGGTGCGCCCGGCGCCAGAATTAATGATCGCGGCGCACCAGTTAACGTCTCTGTCCGTGGCTGCTTTGGCCCTGTTTTATGCAACCACTGAGCGGCTCACGGAATCAGAAGCCTCGAGAGTATGCGTACGTCGGATCATTAGTTACATTCGCTGCGCAATCCTTTCCAAATTCGAAGATGAGCGTCTTGCGCAAATAAGGGCTATCCCCAAACTTGCCCAAAAGCAGTATGTGCTGATATATGTGATTGGTACGTGGAACAATGATAAACGCGCGCTGGATACCTTACCTCGAATGAAAACTCCGAATTTTGTCGATGAATGATAGCTACGGTTTGCGCGACACTGTGATGGGAAAAGACATCAATGACGGCGCTAAATGCGGAAGAGTTGAGTATAAAGTTGGTAGATAGCGTGTCTAGTTCATACCCACCCAAATTGATGGTTCCTCGTCGAATCCTGAACTCAGGTCTGGTCGAATGCCCTGCACCCAAGTCAGCTCGATGTTCTGAATTTATGCTCTCAAATGCTTTCTGCGCCGTTCCTCGAAAGTCCCTGAAACCCTTTGTGATATAGTCAAGGCGCTCTTCATGATCCAACTGGTCAAGTTGGTTGAGAATGCACGTCAAGACGCCTTAAACTCCATTTCAACAAACTGGGTTCCGGCCTGGGTGCCTAAACAATTTCCTATCGTGAGTACAAATTGCTGAAAAGATTCTTAGGCTCATGCGCGGAAGCCCCTACCTCTTCGAGTTCAAGCGTAAGGGATACGGGTTTGACAGTGCATACGATAGTATCGATCGTAGATTCTCCAGCATCACAGACAAGAAAGGTGGTGTTAGGTTGCGTGATGTTAGCAACCATGGTAAGAATGGACGGCAAGCGCTCAAGCTGAGACGACTGCGAAGATCTCCATGGGACATATAAAAATGGACAGAAGTTTTCATCTCGGCTACGAACTGAATTTGGGGAATGACTCTTTCCGGTGGAACGAACTTGGCAGCAATGGCGGCCTTGCGGAGAAAGTATTCTTTCTTGAGACCCCAACCGTTCGGGTGGGCCAATACAATCGTCATATCTTGGCGGAGGTCCCTCCAGACTGTCTGGCCATTGATGATTCGAGACTCGAAGAACTCCTTGGTATGTCTCAAGAGATAGACCATGAAGCCTGTATAAAATTTGAGAAGGGACACGCCAGCGGGCAAGACTACTCAGGATTGAGTCGGTGTAATGATTTGTGAATGGGTTGGGAACCCATTCACGTTGTGCTTTCAAGTGATGTTTTCGCCATATGGTTTCGGGTTTGACGTAGAGTTTGAAGTGGCGAACGAGTTGCCACCCTTGATATTCAGCTATCTCCTCGGTTTCCGGCCTCAATGCTTCTGCTCCGAAAGACACAGCCTTCAAAAGCGCGTTTCCATAAGACGATTAACAAGAGTAAACCACCGCCTACGTTGTTGTCGGTGTCGTAATAGACGAGGGTTGGAGCTTCGGATTCCCTTCTACAACTCCCTTGATCTGGCCAAGAAGTCGCCCTATGAAACGATTTTGGACCACCTTGGTATGTGCATGAGTTTATCCTCCGTAAGTCAAATGCAATAACTGTGCAAATCAGGGTAAAGATGAGCAAACGCAACAGAACTCGTCGTCGTTCCGATGTCAATTCCAAGAATAATTCTAGCAGGGCGGTTCCAGAGGCCTTTTGCAATGACCTTCATATCTGAATGGAGCGCCAAGTTAGTGATGTCTAGGCAGTAGTCCTCGTCGCTTCCTAAAGCACAGGATCAACGTGTTAGTTTGCACAAGCGCTTCACAGGTCGATGATTTGGTTTTGGTGTTGGGGGTGTAACTGCCGTGGTTATCAAGAGCACTACTGTAGTTCGTTACACTGTCATCGTAATTGTAATTGAATTTTATCATAATATACAATGGTCATTTACCCCCCAAAATCCAAATCTAGTACATTTTTACGAAGAGTTGGCCGCAGCCTCTCGTGCAACTCGTCGCTCCTCGAGCTCGATAACGTCCGGGTCACGTCCTCGTACCTCGGGGAGGCAGACGAGAGTGACGACGGCACCGGCGAGGTTGCATCCGACAAAGACTGAAATAGCAGAATTAGTATTTGCTATGCTGAAATCGGGTAGGAAACTCACTCCACAACACGGCAGGGGTGCCGATCTTTTTGCTCAGGGCGTTGAACGCGAGGCTTGCGAGAATAGCTCCCGCCTTGCCGGATGCAGCCGAGATACCATGCGCGAATGCGCGGTAGCGAGTCGGGAAGAGCTCGGCAGGGTACATCTAGTACGCGAATTTAGTGTTTGAAGCGACAGGTATAGAGAAAGGTGCATAACTCACGTAAGTGGTTGCATTGGCGCCAAAGTTGAAGAAGAATTGCATCAGAGCAAAGCAGACGATGAATGCAACCGACGACAACGTGTGGAACTTGGCAGCCAAAATAGCAACTGGGGGCCTTGTCAATACATGATCAATAACTGGAAGTATGCGTGCTTACTGAAGACTGAGCTCATGATGAAACCCTGAATCTGAATCCACTTTCGGCCGAGCCATTCGACAGTAAGGACGGTCACATAATACCCAGGGACAAAGCCGAGCGCGGTGACGATGAGGTTACCGGTCGCAATGCGGAACATCTTGTGCCAGGCGTTGTTTCCAGCGCCGTCAAAGCCAATTTGTTGAAGAACGACCGAGGTATTCAGGTTGATACCATAAAACGCAATGTCGACGAGGAACCATGAGAGCGAAGTGCCGATCAAGAGCTTTGCATGGCGCCATTCGGAAAGGTACTGAAGGAACTCGTGGATATGGGCCTTTTTCTTGACTTCAACAGTCTCGGCCTGCACGCTCGATTGCTCGGACGATGAGGCGTCAAGGGTTGCCTTTTGAGTATCGGTTTCCTTCTCTTGAACCTCGGTGGCTTCTTTTTGAGCCTCATCGGCTTCGGTGTTGCGGGTCTTGCTGAATCGGGTTGACTCGGGAAGCGTGAGGCGTTGGTAAAGCGTGCCAAATGCGGGAATGAGCGAGACACCAACGACAATACGCCACACTGTTGACGTATTTTTAGAAACCTATCAATCCTTATCCGAAGCACCAAGCTTACCTGCGTCGACCTTGTAGACCTGTCCATTTTTGTCCATAGCCGTTTTGTAGCAAGCGAGTACAGTCATCGTCATGAGGCTTCCGACGAAGGAGCCCCAGCCTTGGTTCGCGAACACGTAGGTGAGCATGGTGCCTCGCTTGCGGAGCGAAGCACGGTCCCCGGTGATGGAGGCGGACATGGGGTAGTCCCCACCGACGCCAATGCCAAGGATGATTCGGAAGACACCGATCCAAATGAGAACACCTGAAGAATAACTCAATGCTCTGCCGTCGTCGAACATGCGTCAGCACGAACCTTGGGCACCAAGGTAAGCTGGAACAGCAATGCATAGGATAGTCGCAAAAATGATTGTCATAAGCTCTTTTCCATCTGGAGAGAGTTTAGTCAAGACCCAATAAAGGCAGACAAAACACTCACAAACTGCCTTGCGACCGAAAGCGTCGGCAAGATAGCCAAACAAGAACTGGCCAATGACCGAACCAATGTTGGCACCAGCCTTGATGAAACCCTCGAGGCCGGAAGGAAGGTGCTCGCCCCCATAGTAGCGGAACTGCAGCATCAGCGCTACCTGGTTGATGATGAAAAGATCGTATGCTACCGGACAGTCAGACAATAGTAGCAATCAACTATTTTATGCAACATACCATCGAGGAAGAATCCGATGCCGGCGATGGCGAGCAAACGAATCTCGCTACGGTTAAGGACATAAGGAGGGCGGGTGTCCTGCTCGCACTCCTCGAGACCGGCGACAAGGCGGTTGGCAGTGGGGGCAGCAGCAGGGGAGGCTGCGACCTGTGTAGACATGGCGGAGGGGAGAGGGAGGGGAGTAGGGAGAACAGTCGGCCTCGGCTCGGTTTAAAAGCTCGCGCGGGGGTCGGGTTTTCGCATCCATCGCCGCGAATTAATGGCACACGACCACCAACGAATTAATGGCACACGACCAACAAACGTGCTGGAGCTCTGCAATCTGATTGGTCGAGACCAGATTTTGCAGCCGACTCCCCAGAAGGGTGGAGAAAAGAAGCAATATCACGTGACCGGACACCACCGGGACTGGATCCTTACCCGAAAAGTTTTCTTCCAAGCCTGGACTTTTTGGACGGCGCAATCAACGTAATCCGCCGTTTAGACGTCTTGGCAGGCCGTGTTGACCCTCCGAAAAGAATCCTCCCCAAGTGTACCTGCATGCGCATAAAATTTGCAGAGCCAAGAGAAACATGGCTGAGCCGGCGGGTGGCGCTGAAATGTTACGGTGGGCCACGTTCGCTTCGGAAAGATTCCTACTTTTGTGGAGCAAACTACATGCTTCCTTGTACGTGGGGCGGCTGTTGCTCATAGCTAGGGTTTGTATAGCACAACGGTCGAACAGTAGCACCACCCGTCTTGGATCCGACGCACCATGTACCAGAGGCGCACCATCTGACACCCACATACGCTACCCGCCCAAGGGGCTCAGGTGCGTCGCGGTCCTTCAGGACATTGTTACAAACGGGAGAGTCGACGCCGTCATAAAGAACCACCCCACGATCAGCTATCGGGCATACCCATAGTGGTCTTCTCTAGATTCTGTCCACAATCTCTCGGCGCACGAGGGCGATTTCGTAGCACTCACATTTCCGAAAAGCACTAGATCCAGACCAACCATCAAATATTGAGGTGGTCACACGAGGCTCGCCTCTCGCGGCCTCAAGGGTAGCCCACATCGAACTTGCCCCTATGTCTAAGCTCAGGTCACTCAGACGCCTCGAACCCCTCGGGCTGATACCGAACAGGACTGCCCAAGTGCCCAGTCAAACGCCAGAGTATCCCAGGAGCTGACAAAATTAATCAATGACTTGATTCATACGATTCCTTTACCAATCAGCCGACTCCCGCAGCAGGTATGTCTGGTTCATCTGCAACGGACTCGATAGGGATTCAACTCCTTGGATGCTGGGGATATAGCCCAGTTCGCCATATTCTATAAATAGCGCATTGCGCCAAGACACAGTATTATTTTTTGGTTGCGTCAATGAATTTATATTTGAGCAAATACTCAAAGTTTAGCTCGTCCACTTTCTCAAGTTGGAGCAAGAAGTGATATATAATATCTCACTCGGGTGGAATCTAATAGAGTATTTGTGAGCAGACCTTGTGTGTGTGGTATGGAACACTGGGTAACCCTTGCGTTTGTCCCAGCTTGGCGTTTATCAATCCTATCACGTGGCATGATCTATATAGAGGAATACCTTATATTAGGACTAGTTGACTTGTGCGGTTAGCCAAGAGTTATAATGAATAAATTTAAGCTGTTGCCAAGCCGGAACTAGGGCGCCCGTTCGTCCAATGTAGGTCGCGATTGGTTAATCGGGGGCCGAATATGCTAATTCATCGATCTGAAAACAGGAGAACGAGTTATCATTGCTGTACTGAGCATAACCAAGAATCTGACTGTACTTATAATCCAGGTTCGGATGCTTATTCCGCTCTTATTACTGTTGCGAGGACTCTGGGAAGCACGCCAGGAACTGTCTGTGATACTGTCGGGGAAACCGGCTTGGTCCAAGGGGCGTTATTTGGAGCGTCACTTCATTGAGTGTGCTCAGAAATCTGGTTGATGCACTAAAACTGTGCATTTTACTGAGGATTTCAGACCCGCCAGTCTCGCTGCCATTCGTCCGCGGGCGATTTTCCACTCAAGTCATGCGCGACAACGCTCAGCCTCTTCCTCTGTTCTTTTGAGGGGCTAGCTTCTCCCCGCAGCCCGGAGGAAAGAAGCTTGTTCCACTTGGCGTCATAAATGTATATATCAAGTCAAATCCCTACTCACACCGCTCCTTGTAAATTCATTCCGTCGGGCATAAATGGCCAAGGATCCAAACATTCAACCCACCGGAATGCCTACTCATCCAAACTGGCCTGTGGCATAAATACCGGACGTTGCGGCGAAAGTACTGGTAAAAAGAACACTCGTGCACGCGTGTGGGACCTAACTTGCCCGGTAAAAGGCCGCATGAGCGGGCCGCTGGCCGCTGACTGGATCGGCAATACTGATGAGCCTATAGGACGTTAGGATAAATGATCGCGACGTGACCTAAGTGGTTTCCATCGCTTTGCGTCTGTTGGATGGATGGAGATGTCGAAGCCTAGATCACGTTGTTTCATAAACGTGGTTGCGACTACCCCCCTTAGTTGCACACATGCCATGTTTAAATGCAAATGGAGCTAGTCCCTTGCTTCGATTGGTTGTCAGCCGCCTTCCTCGCACGGTAGACTAGATCACCTGATATTCTTTACCCCACGTTGACACGGTTGCGGTGGTGGAATTTCTCCGCATAATCCCTGCTCTAGAGGGTATAAAATGCGGCTTGCAAGGGTGTTTTCCCTCATCACTCTGCTATTTTCTCGATTACTATCTTAGGAACCCTCCCAGCCACCCAATCCCTACACACCGAGATGAAAGCTATTTTTTCCACACTCTTTGCCTGCTCTACTGCCTTGTTGGCCGCCGCTGACACCTGGGGAGGGTGAGTTTGATTAGACGATCGCTGCATCGGCGACTGAACCGCATTGGTTGTTTCAGCGCCTACTCTCTTGGTCCTACTACGGCTAACATCATCGAGGCTACTACCACTATCACACCCGGTGCTGCGCCACCGACCCAGGCCGGTGTGCTTTTCCTCTGGTAAGTATCGTCACGCTGGCGACAAGTGCCTAGGACTTCGACTCATAAACTGTTACCTACAGGCCTGGTATCTCCAACGGAACCGGCGATCTCGTCCAGGTGAGCAGGTTTAGTATTAAATACGGTTCACCGCTAATTTCCAAGCGCTCAGACCACCCTCGAGCACTGGTCTGACAATTCTTGGTGTGGCGCCGGCAAGGGACAGTGGTGTGTTCGCGCCTCTGTCTTTGGTTGGTTCGGCCAGCGCGATGGTCCAGCTGCAGTCGTCAAGACCACTGACTCCGTCACTATCAACTAGTAGGTGTTCTGTCTCGTATATGCGCGCTGGTGCTGATGCCAGTCTAGCAAGCTGCAGTCAAACAAGATGACTTGGGCCCAGACAGTTACTATCGACGGCAAGGTCGTATCCACTGTAAGCCGGCCCCAGTTTCATGTATTTTTGATCACCATGCTTACCTGTTTGGTTTTCAGCTCAACTCTGATTCTGGTCCTTACATGAAAGGTACGGCATTCATTCTGCTTTCGTTCTGATTAATTCCACTAACCAGATCCATTTAGGCTGGGGCACTGGTACCGAATGCAATAATGGCTGCACTGGTACCATCTCTGCTCAGAAATATACCAACACCGTTATCACGCTCGACGCGGCTGACCCCAAATTTGGCAAAAATGCGGGTAGCTCCGGCGGAACTACTATTTCTGGCTTGACCAGCGAGCAAGGCGGCAAGATCTGGAAGATTGCGACGATCAATGTCCCGAAAATGCAATAAGCTGCATCTACTTAGCGTATTACTCCTCCGCCGTGTAATGTCACCCGTAGTACCACTGTTGCAAGAATATAGCCCGTCTATACCTTCTCCGAACGGAAAAAAAACACTGGGTTCAACTAATGACTCAACTTCTCGAAATTGCGAGCTATTGTAAGTAGAGGTTTTAGCGATCTCGTTGACCAGCGCTGTGATCGACTTGGGGGGTAAGTTGGCGATTTCCTAGGTATAACACGTTAAACAATTTCCTGTTGCTCCGGCATTGTTTGCGGTATGATTCTATTGTGGCCCAATCCATATCACTAGCCTTGATTGGAACACAGTATAACTCGTACGCCGCAAGCCCATATCGAGAGGGTGATTGATCCCAGGCGCAGTTGAAAATCCCTTCAGCCCATGGATCGGAGCATAACCAAACCGCATACTTTGCCACACTCGCATGCTAAGTCGATATCGAATATGATATTCCACATCATCTGCTGTGCTCTTAAACTTGCCGGAAAATCCGTGATTACTTTTCGCAAAGAAAATATGTGTAGTGGGATCTTGCACATCTAGACTTTCGTCCGAGATGAGCTCAGTCAAGGAGCAAAAGGATCACGAGTAAAGTGGTGCGTCATCAAGAAGGGTACCATTAACTAGCTGCACGCTCTTGGGAGAGCAGCTTTCAAGTGCATACGTACAAGTCTCTATTTGTCCACAGAGATGCTGGATGGCACCGCACTCCCACAGCGGCAGGTGGGGTAGTGGCTGTCCTGCACCAGCTAGCACTTGCAATGCCATATCGACAGATTTCGAGTCTTCGCAGTTAGCAGCCATCCACGCGACCACTGAACTAGTCACATTGTCCATTGGCGTATCTGCTTCCACTGGTCGTGGTCTATCGGTCACGAACATAGCACGCATGGACTCAATCCATCATGTTATGGAGTCATGTGATTCTTATATTACCTGCCGGAATGAAAGTGATGTAATTTTATGTCGAGGGGGTATGGTAGCCTCGAGGTCGTTGTCACCTGAGATTCGATCAGCAAGAGTGGGTCAGGATTTGAGACGTCGATCGAGAGCAAGTCGTTTCAAAGGTATTCAATCGTGTGGAATCCACGCCAGGGAGGCGGCCGGTGCCCCAATCATGTCCATGGTAAGGGGGTTACCCAGGATCGCAAGCCAATAGGGGTACAGAAATCGTGCTAAAGCCGCGGTACAAGGGCAGAACCTAAACAACGATGACGGCGACACGGTGGTGACGTGGAACAGGGCTGCCAGAGAGGTGGCTATGACCACAGGAAGTGCCACCCGTACACTGATGTCCCAGAGGTATAATGACAACCTGACCGCAAAGCGTACTATTATAGCGGCCAATATTATGATGATTCCTGGTGCGCTTGAATCCCCAATCAGGCTCACCCAGCGCAGTATGCATTAGCAATGGCAGCACATATCGTATTTCCTTTATCTTCTACTGCTCGATCCCATCCCAGCGCTGCTGTCGCAAACGAGATTGCCTCAGCATCGAGCCAACCCGTCCAGTCATGAGTAAGTGGCATCGCTCCTTGGCAAGGATGGCAATAAGTGATACTACAACACGGAGGCTAAGTGAGAGGGACCAGAGAGCGTTGACAGCGAGGGTGGATGACAAAGTGGTAAACTTAATGATTTCGGAGGCCGTCATGGCCGATCGATTGAGCGAAGACCCTCTCACAATTGCCGACAGGGTCTGGGACATGAGTCTGAGCAGAGGTCTGGGAGTAGTCCGGTTTCAAGTCCTTCGAACTTTCGATCACAAATCTAAGAAAAAGTGAATACCGTCTTGGGGCCAAGGGTGCATGTTTTCCATGAGACCTATGCGGTTGAGATTGCTGAGAATAATGCGGCCTGTGTGTTGATTACGCAGATTAGATTTCCGACTGGAAGACCAAAGCGTCGGACGTGCGAAAACTGTATTATAAGGTACACCATCAGTCAATTAAAATGAGGGATGAAATTGCACATACTCAGTATAATATCTAGTGAACTGTGAAGGCGGTGCCGTTGAGTATTGTCAGCGACGGTAGGTTTCTTGATTATAGCACTCGGAGCATACCTGTTCCACCGTTTGACGAGTTCTTTGTCCATCCTGTCTGTTTCCTCAACATATTTCCTCCATACTCGAGCGTTTGAAGCTATTTCCATGCCGAGCGTCATAGGTGTTGAATATTCAGTCTTATACGTGTAAATATGCGTATCACGTGATTGTGTTCCACATGGACACGCGATTCGGTAAAATTTTGTCCTCAGTTCTCTACTCTCAAGTAGCACAAGCTGAGGTATAGTTTAGATTTTATCTTTTATATTCATTTGCTTATATTACCTGTAGTTACATTGATATCCAGGTATATATATGCGCAGTTGTCGCAACCTGCTAATGCCTATGGTTGACGACCGCTAATGGCCTTTGAGATGTGGGAACTATATGTGATAAGTCTTCTAAGACTCTATCACTAAGGTGGACAAACACTAGTCTTGTCAGTACAAGTCACTAGCTCCTAAGTCCAAGTGGCTGCGCTAAAGGCTAAGTAGCCAAGTGCCTCTGATCACACTGCAGGGAGAGTTGACGAGGCGAAGCAAGCTGGGGATGACCATGCTTGCAAGCCAGTATATATACTCAGAGAACAAGTGAGTCATAGTATATACATGAGTCACTTGTCTGAGTCAAAGTCCGAGTCATAGTCTGAGTCATAAAGGGGCTGTGCAGGCCAGCCAATAGAAGACAGCATGAGTCATACGACTCATGGTAACACATCATCCATACACCTCACTAAACAAGGGAGAGGGCACATCTATACAGAAGGGGCGCGTAAGGCGCCAGTACAAGCCACGAGTCCGCAGAAAGAGAGAGAGGGCAGGACAGGTCACGACAGCAGTTCTCTACTCTCAAGTAGCACAAGCTGAGTTACATTGATATCCAGCTCGGCACTGCGCTTATTGCAATAGGTTATGAGCCCTGGTAGTGTCAAAGAGGAACAAGAGGACCCAGAAAACTGTCATGACCCGTCCCTCCCTCTGCCTCTGTTTGTGGTCTTGTGGCTTGTACCAGCGCCTTAAGCGCCCTTTCTCTGTGTAGAGCCCTCTCCCTTGTTTAGTGAGGTGTATGGATGATGTGTTACCATGAGTCATATGACTCATGCTGTCTTCTATTGGCTGGCCTGCGCAGCCCCTTTATGACTTGGACTTTGACTCAGACAAGTGACTCATGTATATACTATGACTCACTTGTTCTCTGAGTATATATACTGGCATGCAAGCATGGTCATCCCCAGCTTGCTTTGCCTCGTCAACTCTCCCTGCAGTGTGATCAGAGGCACTTGGCTACTTAGCCCTTAGTGCAGCCACTTGGACTTAGGAGCTAGTGACTTGTACTGACAAGACTAGTGTTCGTCCGCCTTAGTGATAGAGTCTTAGAAGACTTATCACATATTGTTCTCACATCTCAAAGGCCATTAGCAGTTGTCAACCATAGGCATTAGCAGGTTGCAACATTGCGAAGCAAGCTCTTAGTACACTGAGCCACAAGAAAACAAAGTCACATGACAACATGGACAATCAATCCTCAAGTGCAGCGTCTCAAAGGAGCAAGGCTCCAACAGCGACAATAGTCAAAATCCAATCAAACCCCTCAAGAGGAGCAAGGGAACGGGCAGGTGATTGGACGGTGCCACTTAGAAGTACCAGCCGCACATCAAGACCCCCTTCCACCAGCGTCCCAGGAGGAATTGGCAACATTATTGAAACTTCAGGGACTCAAGAAGAAACCAGGAGTTCAAACAAACAAGGGTCCACCTCACCAACAATTTGAGTAGTTGAAAATCCAATCAACACGCCACCAGCCAGCAGCTCCAGTCGTCACTTTCCATGGGGAAAGTGTGATTAGCCCCAGGGCTGTGCAAGTGATTAGGATACCAGGACCACTTAGAAATGCAACCCCAGGACCATCAAACACTGGGACAACAGGGACTAGATGTCCTTTAGCATTTCCTGACTTTGGGTTACAATTTCCACCACCAGTGGCAACCCCTACATCCATGCCACCACTAGTAGAAGTCCCTAGGACTCACAGCGCCCTGAGCGTGCCATCAACCTTCCAATCACAAGGAAGCATCGAGTCAATTTCACAAGATGAAGGGTTGAGACAAGAACGACTGATGGAAAATATGGAGGGAAATCCTATCCAGGCCCTGGAAAGAATCTTCAATACCCTTCAGGTCCAATATCAACAGGAAAACGCAGTCCAAGCCCTTTGAATTGAAGGGTTGGAATGACAATGGGATCTACAAACCCAAGATATGACAAACATGATGAAGCTAATTGAACGCATTGCCTCTAGAACGGAAGATGGAGTCAACACTTTCTATGAAAGGCTTAGGAATGTGGATCGCGTCCAACAGCAAATCATTGAAGTCTTTGAATGATCGGTTGAAAACTCCAAACAAATCAACAATAGGTTGAACAATTTGGATCTCCTGATGAACCAAACCTTGCGTCGTGAGCCAGCTCACTCCATCGGACTCGTCTTTTGCCTCGCCCGTCTGTCCTTGTGTCTGTTGTCCTGTTTGTACGTTGTTTGTCTTTTCCTTTGCCGCGTTGCCACCTTCTTGTGGTTATTCTGTTACTTTGTGTAACGCGGCTGTGCTTTGTACAAGTCATGTCTGTTCATACAGCATGACTCACATGGACACTCCTGACTGGCTGTTTTGTTTGTCTTGTGTGGCTGCGCCTTGTATGACTCGGCCACTTTGTGAATATATATAGAGGACCAACAAGCCTGGTAACCCCAGCTTGTTTTGTCTCGTCTAAACATCCCCTTTGAGTGACACTTAGAACCACCCCTACCCTTTAGAGCCTACAGACACTTAAGTGTGTTGTGGTTCAAGAGGTCACTTAGGTCTTAGTGCCGTCCACTCTCCCTCGTGGCTTGTTTCATAGCCACCAAGAAGTAGCTTACAACATTACAAAACAAGCTTAACAATCATGTCCATTCAGGAGGATGTGGGATCACGCCTCACAACACCAGTATCAACAAGGAGAGGACCAAGTAGGGCTTCGAGACCTACAAGTTCCCTCAACGAACAAGATATTGCACAAGCCCAGGCTAGGGGACCAGCAAGGTCTCGCCCACAAAGCCAAGCTTCTATGCCTGGAACATTCAACATGGAGAACGTTTCAGTCATTCAGGAAGAACCTACCATAGTTGCTAGGGAACCAGGAGATATTACCAACGACCCCACACCAGTCACAATTTGGATCCCAATCTCAAACACAAGCCCAGGTCCATCACATCCACTATGGCCTATGGGGGCTAGAAGACAGTTTTTCTCCCCCCAACCTGAAGCTCATGGGGGCGTATCCCTTGTTCCTATCAGGCCGCCACCCACACCGCACATTCCCCTTACTGCTCAAGTACCACAGATTGGGGGAACCATCACCAATGCTGGCCCAATCCCAATAAGCTCTCAGGCCGTGACTCCAGTTAACCCAGCACCACCATACGTACCACAAGGGTATTCCCAGCAACCAACAGCAATTGAAGGACAAGATCCCCCTAAGGTTCCCAGCTCAAGTTTTAGCTCCAGCAGAAGAACTGTGATTAGCAACCTTGACGACCTTGACCATCTTCACCTCAGAAGACACAATGCACTACTAAGGATTATTGATGGAATGAGGATAACAATTGACAGAAGACTCAATGGGTTAGAACAATCCACTCAAGTGTTGGCTAACAACCAACAAATCTTCAACAATTCCCTCAACAACCTACAAGGAACCCTGACAGATATCCTTACCGCCGCACAAAACAGTGAACACAACAGCTTCCTGGTTGGACAAGACATAATCCACTTAAGAAACAAAGTCACAAACACACAAGGACTAGTAAACAATGTACAGGAAGATCTTAACACCACAAGACAGGCACAGTTAGCCTAGAACAAAGCAGTCACCCAAGGACTAGAAGGACTAAGGGGAGACGGAAGGATTGCTATCAATGCAATCAATAACATGCACAAACAGATGGACGAAGCATCCCTACATGCCGCATCACCCCCCCACCCTGAAGCAGAATCTACCAGACTCGACGAATTAGAACAAAGGATACGTCAGCTTTCTGAAAACCCTGACAACAGAAGGGAAGCCAGACGTCCAAAATTAACTAGACCAGAGGCTTTTGACGGGAAGAAAGGAGAAGGAGCAGAAATGTTCATCACCCAAATGGAAAGTTACTTTGTCAGGTTGGGCAACCAATACAGCTCAGGACAAGAAAAAATTAGAGAAGCACTAGCCAATCTCAAATCAGACAACAGATCCGCTACACATTGGGCTCAGGTCCTACTACGGTCTATGAACAATGGAGTTCCAGACCCAAACCTAAGGTCTTGGGAAACATTCAAATCACACTTGATGGAGCAATTTAGTGACCCAAACAAGAAGGCCAAGGCAGAGTCCAATATCCAAAAAAGCAAGCAAATCAATTCAGTAGCAAACTATGCAACAGAATTCCGATTTCACATGGTGGATGTAAATTGGGGGGAAGAAGCCCTTATCAACCAATTCAAGGAAGGACACAAGCCGGAAATCAAAACAGAATTGGCATGATTTGAACTTTCCCTTATCAACAAGGATGGAACTGAAAGGCACCTTAACCTTAACCAATGGATCACTCTTGCAATCTCCATCAACCAGAAATTGCAACAGATCAAGGCATCCACCGGGAAGAAAACACCCCAATCAACCACTACTGGGCAAACCTCTACAAAGCAGCTACCAGACGAAGTATACAAGGCAAGAATAGCATCAAACCAATGTCTGAAGTGCAGTCAAGAAGGTCACCGTTTGCTCATATGCTTGTCCAAGGAGTGGGTAACAACTGAGCCCAGCATAAAGGGAAGAGAAGCTACAATAATAGAAGATTCGGGAAAAGAAGGGGTCTCCCTCTAACTGTGTGTGGAGAGACCAAAGAACTGGCAATGGAAACAATGTACTTTAGAGCAACAAACGAATCAACCATTGTTTACACAAGCATCACCGGAATCACAGAACCAGTCCCTACTCTCATCAATTCAGGAGCTTCTAAGAACTTTATGGACATCTCTTGGGCCCGCTCCAACAACATTCCTCTCGTTGAGCTTCCCTCTCCATGAAAAGTAATTGGCATCCAGGGAAAAGAACTCTCACACCAAATACGCTTCAAAGCCAAGCTTGTACTGGACATAGAAGGAAAGGCCTTCAAACAAATCTTTTTTGCTATGCCTACTGGAGAAACCAAGCTCATTCTAGGACTTGAATGGTTAGAAGAAGCAAACCCCAATATTAACTGGAAAACAAGGCACATATCATGGCGACCTGAACCCATACAGGCAAGAACAGCCTCAATAGACGACTGTTGCAACCTGCTAATGCCTATGGTTGACGACTGCTAATGGCCTTTGAGATGTGGGAACAATAGGTGATAAGTCTTCTAAGACTCTATCACTAAGGTGGACAAACGCTAGTCTTGTCAGTACAAGTCACTAGCTCCTAAGTCCAAGTGGCTGCGCTAAAGGCTAAGTAGCCAAGTGCCTCTGATCACACTGCAGGGAGGGTTGACGAGGCGAAGCAAGCTGGGGATGACCATGCTTGCAAGCCAGTATATATACCAAGAAAGCAGGTGAGTCATAGTACATACATGAGTCACCTGTCTGAGTCAAAGTCCAAGTCATAAAGGGGGCTGCGCAGGCCAGCCAATAGAAACAGCATGAGTCATAAGACTCATGGTGACACATCATCCATACACCTCACTAAACGAGGGAGAGGGCACATCTATACAGAAAGAGCGCCTAAGGTGCCAGTACAAGCCACGAGACAGCAGAAGCAGAGAGAGGGCGGGACAGGTCACGACAACGACCTACCAGAAGTATTCAAGGAATTTGCCGACGTGTTTAGCGAGGAAAAGTTCAAGAGAATTCCAGATCATCGCCCATACGACTGCGCCATTGACTTCAAGGAAGGGGCTGAACTTCCAAAACCAGCCAGACCTATCCCGCTCTCACCGGCCAAATCTATTGCACTAAGGGAATACCTGGATGAGGAAATTGCCACCGGGAAAATTTGACCCAGCAAATCCCCCATTGCATCTCCTTGTTTCTTTGTCAAAAACCCTATTGATCCAAAGAATCCAGAAGCAGTACGACAATTATGGCTTGTTCAAGACCTCAGAGGAGTGAATGCCATTACAAGGGATGACAGGTTTCCAATGCCCTTAATGGAAGATCTTCTGGATAAAATCAAGGATGCAAAAATTTTCTCCAAGATCGATCTGCACATGGGTTTCAACAATATCAGAATTAGGGAAGGGGACGAATGGAAGACAGCCTTCAGAACCAAGGAAGGCCTGTTCAAATACATTGTCATGCCATTTGGACTAAAAAATGCACCAGCCATATTCCAAAGATACATGAACCACATCTTCCACAACCTTATCAATGTATGTGTCATAGTATACATTGACGACATCCTAGTCTTCTCGAAAAACAGAAGCCAACATACTATAGATGTCAAGAAGGTGCTGAAGATCTTGCTGGATGAAAACCTATTTGCAAAGCTCCCAAAATGCGAATTCTTTGTCACCAAACTTACATATACCTGACTTGGAATCAGTGACTCTGGCATCTCAATGGAGGAAGAGAAGGTCAAGGCAATAAAGGAATGGAAGGAACCAAAAACGGTCAAGCAGGTTCAGGTGTTCCTAGGATTTGCAAACTTCTACCAAAGATTTGTACCAAATTTTAGCCATTTAGCAAAACCCTTGACAACCCTGACAAGAAAGGATAACAAATGGAAATGGGAGAGGGATCAACAGGAGGCCTTCAATTCCCTGAAAGCAGAAATTAGCAAGGAGCCCACACTATGCCATCCTGACCCTGAGAAACCCTTTTTTCTGGAAACAGATGCAAGCAGAGTAGCAATGGGGGTGATTCTGTCTCAAAGGCAAGACAATGGCTACCTACACCCTATAGCATTCCTTTTGAAATCCTTCAATGAGGCCCAGCTCAACTACAACGTCCATGACAAGGAACTTATGGCAATCATAGAATCATTGACACATTGGAGGCTATACCTTGAGGGAACAAAGGATCCATTCACTATCTACACTGATCACAGGAAACTACAGTTCTGGAAGGAAGCAAGAACGTTCAACTGTCGACACGCAAGATGGCATCAACTACTGGCTTCCTACAACTTTGATATCATATACCGTCCTGGAATCCTTTTGTCTAAACCGGACCTGTGGTCAAGACAATCTGACCACAAGGATATTCCCACACTGGAACAAATTATGATATCTGCTGAAAAATTCAAAGGATTTATGGGGCAGATGGACACAGACATTATGGCAACTATCAAGGAAGCACAAAATACTGATGAAGGATTGGCAAAAATCAAGGAAATCTGCAAATCAAGGGAAATGTTACCTAGAACCTTGCAACATAGTGCAAAAGATTACGACTTCAAGGAGGGACTAATATGGTACAAAGGGAAAATTTACAGCCTGGAATATAAGGAAGCCAGACTGTCAATCATGCAACTACACCATGACTCAAGGATTGCAGGGCATCAGGGACAAGCCAGGACACTGGAACTAATAGCAAGAAGATACTTCTGGCCAGGGATGAAACAGAGTGTAACAGATATGTGGAATCCTGCGGGACCTGCCAATGAACAAAGGGATCAAAGTCAATAGTACTGATCAAACCTCTAGAAATTCCAAAAGGTCCCTGGGAAGACATAGCATTCGACTTTGTAGTAAAATTGCCAAAGTCCAGAGGGTCAGACAGCATCATGGTAGTGGTGGACCGGTTCTCAAGAATGGCGCATTTCATACCCTGCAAGGAATCCCACATGGCAAGCGAGCTGGCA
Organism: Ceratobasidium sp. AG-K; assembly: GCA_037039685.1. Classification (NCBI taxonomy): domain Eukaryota; kingdom Fungi; phylum Basidiomycota; class Agaricomycetes; order Cantharellales; family Ceratobasidiaceae; genus Ceratobasidium; species Ceratobasidium sp. AG-K. The sequence goes on along the minus strand of JAWNGF010000006.1, from coordinate 70,695 downwards.
AACCTTTTTGTCACAAATATTTGGAAACTACATGGCTTTCCAAAAAGCACGACCTCAGACCGAGGGACTACTTTCAATTCTAAACTTATGAAGGCCATTTATGAGAGAATTGGAACTAGCCCAAGTTTCAGCACTGCCTACCACCCCCAGACAGATGGAGTGACAGAGAGAATCAAGCAATGGATGGAAGGCTGGCTATGATCCTTTGTCAACTACCGGCAAGATGATTGGGCAGACTTGTTACCAATTGCAGAATTCAGTTATAATCTGCAGAAGCACCGTGTAACGGGTAGTTCCCCTTTTGCAATAGTCTATGGCAGGGAACCACTGTGGAACATCTCATCAGAAGAAACAACGGTTCCTGAAGCAAACACCATTACAGAAAAATGGTGTAGCATCCATGACAAAGCAATTGCATCAATGGAAAACCAAAGGCTCCTGGAGGAGGAACCAAAAAACGAGTACCAGGAAGGAGATCTAGTATGGCTGTTGGGAAGAAACATCCAAACAAAAAGACCCTCAAAGAAACTGGATAACAAGAAGCACAGACCATTTGTTGTGAAGCAAAAGATAGGATCACATGCTTATGAGCTCACTCTGCCAGCAACAATGAGGGTGCACCCTGTTTTCCACATCGACTTGCTCAGCCCTTACATAGAAGACACAGAGTTCAAGCAAAACCAACCCCAACCGCTGCCAATCATTACTGAAGAAGGAGAAGAAGAATATGAAGTAGGAAAGGTCCTGGACTGGAAAGAGACAAAGGATGGTCTGTTTTACAGGGTCAGATGGAAGGGTTACAGAAACAAAGAAGACACGGAACAAAGGGCAGAAGATTTTGGTCACCTTTTGAAAATCATCAAGGACCTTCTACACCGACACCCCGAAGCTCCCACGCCATCTAACTACGTTCCAGGAAAGATAAAAGGCAGAGGGGGCGCAGTCGGTAGTGATATCTGCAAAACTTGCAACTACTCCAAACTACACCCCACACTCAACTCTCTAAATCTTTTTTGCTCCCCACAATGCCTGCCGTCACCTGCTCCACCATCGCCAACAACCTTACCTGCGTCCTTGACGGACCAGCGTTTGCCACAGCAAGGATCCTTGACGCTGGAGCCGCCCTATACATCTTCAAAAGGGCGCAGCAAAGCTCTGGCAGAATGCACTTTAGGGCGTCGGAAGACGTCCTACACTCAGACCTGGGAGAATTCCAGTGGGTTGGAAAGAAATGGCCGACACGCATGCAACTCCTATGACAGGACATCTTCGTTTGTCAAGGATGCGCCATGTTCCAGGTCTTGGGGGTTGTCCTCCTTTCCACCCATATGCTCGGAGTTGTTGAATGGGGACAAGAAGGGGCATACTCAAGCGAGTGGGTACCAGGGTACGACGGGAGACAACCAACACTCCGACCCAGGTGGAACAATGCCTGGGATGCCAACTACGAAAGGGACTTGAGCAACTGGAGGATGGAAAGGGGAAGATACCAGAAGGAAAAATTTGAGTGGGCCCTGAACTGGTGGAAGTGGGAGGACGCAGATGTGTCAGCATGGAAGGAAGCAGAACCGGACGTGCGACAATGGGACAAGGATTTTGTGGAGGCTCAGAAGAGGGTTTTTGTCGTGACCCGTCCCTCCCTCTGTCTCTGTTTGCGGACTCGTGGCTTGCACTGGCGCCTTAGGCGCCCTTTCTCTCCTCTTCGCCCTCTCCCTTGTTTAGTAAGGTGTATGGATGTCGTGTCACCATGAGTCATATGACTCATGCTGTTTTCTATTGGCTGGCCTACGCAGCCCCTTTATGACTCGGACTCTGACTCAGACTTGTGACTCATGTACTTACTATGACTCACTTGTTTTCTGAGTATATATACTGGCTTGCAAGCATGGTCACCCCCAGCTTGCTTTGCCTCGTCAACTCTCCCTGCAGTGTGATCAGAGGCACTTGGCTACTTAGCCTTCAGCGCAGCCACTTGGACTTAGGAGCTAGTGACTTGTACTGACAAGACTAGCGTTCGTCCACCTTAGTGATAGAGTCTTAGAAGACTTATCACATATTGCTCCACATCTCAAAGGCCATTAGCGGTCGTCAACCATAGGCATTAGCAGGTTGCAACATTGCGAAGCAAGCTCTTAGTACGCTGAGCCACGAGAAAACAAGGTCACGTGACCACATGGACAATCGATCCTCAAGTGCAGCGTCTCAAAGGAGCGAGGCTCCAACAGCGACAATAGTCGAAATCCGATCAAACCCCTCAAGAGGAGCAAGGGAACGGGCAGGTGATTGGATGGCACCACTTAGAAGTGGCAGTCGTGCGTCAAGGCCCCCTTCCACCAGCGTCCCAGGAGGAATTGGCAACATTATCGAAACATCAGGAACTCAAGAAGAAACCAGGACTTCAAACGAGCAAGGGTCCACTTCACCAACAGTTCGAATAGTTGAAAATCCAATCAACACGCCACCACCAGCAGCTCCAGTCGTCACTCTCCATGGGGAAAGTGTGATTAGCCCTAGAGCTGTGCGTGTGATTAGGATACCAGGACCGCCTAGAAGCGCAACCCCGGGTCCATCAAACACCGGAACAACAGGAACAAGACGTCCTTTAGCATTTCCCGACTTCGGAATGCAATTTCCACCCCCAATAGCTACCCCTGCGTCCATGCCACCACTTGTAGAAATTCCCAGGACTCATAGTGCCCTGAGCGTGCCATCAACCTTCCAATCACAAGGAAGCATTGAGGCACTTTCACAAGATGAAGGATTGAGACAGGAACAACTGAGGGAAAATATGGAAGGGAATCCAATCCAAGCCCTGGAAAGAATCTTCAATACCCTTCAGATCCAATATCAGCAGGAAAATGCAGTCCAAGCCCTTAGAATCGAAGGGTTGGAACGACGATGGGATCTGCAAACCCAAGATACCACAAACATGATGCAACGAATTGAGCGCATCGCTTCTAGAACGGAAGATGGAGTCAACACCTTCTATGAAAGGCTGAGGAATGTTGATCGTGTTCAACAGCGAATCCTTGAAGTCTTTGAACGATTGGTTGAAAATTCCGAACAAATCAACAATAGGTTGAACAACTTCGATCTCCTGATGAACCAGACCTTGCAAGGACAAACCCAGCATATTACACGCATTGAAGAAACCTTGGGAAGGATGGCAGATGGGATGAGGAACATGACCATCACCCTTGGAAGGATTGATGAGGAAATTACCGATGGGTTCCAGGATCAGACCACTAGGATGCAAGAAGTCCGCCTACGAACTAGGGAGACATTTGATCTTCTCGAGCAAATAGGCGCTGACGCCCAAGCAGAATCCGAACACCGAAGGGAAGAATCACGACGAACCTCCATCGAAGCCCCACAACAAAGGGAACCACCCCCTCATCCCTCACCACAAAGACGACGATCACCCTCATTTGAGGTACAAGGACAGTCCGGATATCAAATCAGGGATGAAGGAAGAACCTTCATCTTCCAAACAAACCAAGGAGGCAACGGAGGAAGCTCAGGACCACGCATCAAAATGCCAAAAGCTTTTGAAGGATCCAGGGGAACGGCAGCCAAAACCTTCCTTGCAAGAATGAAAGCTTACTTCCAACTGAACCCTATCCAGTACGACGCGGATGAACGACGCATTGTAGCGGTATTGATGAACATGGCAGAAGGTCCTGCTGGAAATTGGGCACAGCCGGTTCTCAATAGGTACAACGACAATCTAGACCACCCCTGGCTAGATTCATGGGAAGCTTTTCAAGAAGCTTACAACAGGCAATGGAGCGATCCCAGCAAGAAGGTTCAAGCTGAACAAGGGATCCAGCGACTTTACCAAAACAAGAGCGTATCTGAATATGTCTCTGACTTCCGACTTCTTGCCCAAGAACTTGACTGGAACGATGCAGCACTGGCGGCACGATTCAGACAAGGACTGAACCGCTTCATCAAAGCAGAACTCGTTCGTGAGGAACTCAGGGACAGAGTAGGAGCGGAACAGCGAGACCTTGAAGGATGGATCAACATCGCCCTGCAAGCAGAGGAAATCAACAAGCTGACCAATCCGGTTAGCACAAGGAAGAAGAACGAACAACCTACTCAAGCGGAAGGTTCCAGGACCCAGAAGATCAAAGGGGATCTAGTCCCAAAGGAAGGAAAGAAACGCCGAAGGGAAAACAACCTCTGCATCAAGTGCAGAGAAGCAGGTCACAATCTTGCTGACTGCACAAAGGAATGGACCTACAAGGACAAAGGGAAGAAACCTGTGAAGGGAAAGGCCGCCGAACTCAAAGTCGAGAAGGTGAATGACAACGGATCCACTGATTCCGAGTCGGAAAACTAGATGGGCATCCCTCCACCGTGTGTGAGGATGCCCCGATATCCCCTCTGAGAAATGTATACTATTACAAGGCTACAAATGAAACACCCATGGTATACACAACTGCAGAAGGAATCACGGAAAAAATCTCAACTCTCATCGACTCCGGCTCTTCTAGAAACTTCATCGACCTGAGGTTTGCCAAAGAAAACAACATCCCTTTGACCAAATTACAAACCCCCAGAAGCATTGAAACTATCGATGGGAAAACACAAAAGGATCAGATCCAATTCAGGTGCAAGCTGAAGTTTGATCTAGAAGGAAGAACCTTTTGCCAAAAATTCTACGTCATGAATACTGGCACACAACCCATGATCTTGGGAATGCCATGGCTGAAGGAGACCAACCCTGAAATATCATGGTCCCCCTTTGCTATCAAATGGAAAGCAGAGGACCCCTTGATTGCCAAGGCAGGACTCCTCCAGGAACTACCAAAGGAACTTGAAGAATTCAAGGATGTCTTTGACGAAGAAAAATACGACAAGCTCCCAGAACACAGAGAATGGGATTGTAGAATCGATTTCTATGACAACAATCGACTTCCAAAACCAAGAAAGGCCTACCCTCTCTCACCAAGAGAAAGAGAAGCAACGAAGGAATACATCGAGAGTGAACTCCGCTCAGGACGTATCAGACCCAGCAAATCTCCTCTTGCTGCAAGCCTTTTCTTTGTCAAGAAGGCCCTGAAGGAAGGACAGACCATCCCTGACCTGCGTCCTGTTGTTGACTACAGAGGAGCAAACGAAGAAACCATCCCAGACCGATATCCAATTCCACTTCTTGAACAACTCCTAGAGATTTTCAAAAAGACCGGAGAAAGTTCAAAAGAAGAACTTTTCATTACCTCTCTTGATCTGAAGAATGGCTTCTGGAACGTCAGGATCAGAGAAGGAGACGAATGGAAGACGGCATTCATCACCTCAGAAGGACTTTTCGAATACACCGTGATGGCCTTTGGCCTCAAGAACGCACCTTCTACTTTCCAAAGAATGATGGACCACATCTTCAGGGACATGATTGGAGTGAAGATTGTGATCTACATCGATGACATCCTTATTATTTCCCGGGGAAGAGAGCAGCACACCATTGATATCAAGGAGGTCTTACAAAGATTGAGGAAGAACAACCTCTTTGGAAATCTGAAGAAATGTACCTTCTATGGGAAAAGGGCCGACTGGGTTGGGTTCGTTGTCGATGAAAACGGCATTTCCATGAACAAGGACAAAATCAGAACTATCCAAGAATGGCCCACCCCGAAAACCGTGAAACAACTACAGGCGTTCATCGGTTTCTGCAACTTCTATAGGAGATTTGTAGTGGCCTTCTCTTCAATCGTCAAACCCCTGACTCAATTGACAAGAAAGGACAGGAAGTGGGAATGGAACTCCGAACACCAAGAAGCCTTTGATTCCCTGAAGAATGTCATTTCAAAGGAGCCAGTGCTGGCACATCCTGACGAATCAAAGCAATACTTCCTCGAAACAGATGCCTCAGGGGTTGCAATGGGAGCCATTCTCAGCCAACAACAGAAGGATGGATACTTACACCCAGTAGGGTTTATCTCAAAAAGCTTCAAGGAAGCAGAGCTGAACTACGACACGCATGACAAGGAGCTTCTTGCTATCATAGAAGCGTTACGACACTGGTGCATCCATCTAGAAGGAACAAAGGAACCAATCGTGATCTACACAGATCACAAAAATCTCACCTACTGGCAGAAGGCCAGCACTTTCAATCGAAGACACAACAGATGGCTTCTCATGCTAGCAAGCTACAATTTCGAGATCCACTACAGACCTGGAAAAATGTCAGAAAAACCGGACATCCTCTCGAGAAGAAGCGATCACAATGACATCGCCACTGCGGAACAAGTCATGATCTCTGCGGAAAATTTCAAGGGATTCTCAGCCCTGATGAGCGACAACATTATCGCAGAAATCAAGGAAGCCCTAGGGGAAGACGAAAGCCTAGAAACCCTGATCAAAAGCACCAAAGGGAAGGAAGACCTACCCCCTTCTGTGAAAAAGCAGTTCAAAGACTACGAAATGAGTGAAGATCTCCTCTGGTATCAAGGAAGAATTGTTGTTCCTGACAAAAGGGACATCAAACTGAAGCTTCTCAAGCTCTACCATGACTCACCCGTTGCGGGTCACCAAGGGCAAGCCAGGACTCTAGAACTTATCTCTAGAAACTACTACTGGCCAGGCATGAAAGCCCAAGTCAACAGGTATGTTGAAAGCTGCGAAGCGTGCCAGAGGGGGAAGGGAAGCAAAGGACACCTACCACTCAAACCCTTGCCCATTCTGGAAAAACCCTGGGAAAATATCGCTTATGACTTTATTGTGAAACTACCAAAATCACAAGGGTTTGACAGCGTCCTTGTTGTGATGGACCGCTTTTCCAGAATGGCACACTTCATCCCCTGCAAAGAATCCACAAACTCGGAAGAACTTGCCGATATCTTTGTGAAGGAAGTATGGCGCCTCCATGGTTTCCCCAAGACCACTGTTTCGGATAGAGGAACCACCTTCAAGTCACACTTCCTAGAAGCTGTCTACAAACGGCTAGGAATCCAAGGAACTTTCTCCACAGCCTTCCACCCTGAAACAGATGGCTTGGTAGAAAGAACAAACCAGTGGCTGGAAGGATGGATACGCATCTTTGGAAATCACAAACAAGATGACTGGGCAAAGTGGTTACCTATTGCGGAATTTTGCCAAAACAATCACAAGAACCGAGTCACAAACAAATCCCCCTTTGAAGTCATCTATGGCATGACTCCCAAATGGTCTATTGAGGACTATGTGACTCGCTCCCCAGAAGGAGACAAGTGGACAAAGGATATGGAGGCTGTGTGGGAAGAAACAAAAGCTCTGATGGAATACCATCAATCAAAGGAAGAGACCCCAAAGGCACAATACAAGGAAGGGGACAACGTCTGGCTCCTGACTACCAACATTTCCACAAGACGCCCAAGCAAGAAGCTTGATGACAAGAAAACTGGCCCCTTTGTTGTGAAGAAACAGATCTCTTCACACGCCTACCAACTTGATCTTCCAAAATCCATGCGAATCCACAATGTCTTCCATGGAAACATGTTGTCCCCCTATACCAAAGACCTAGACTTCCAACGAAATCAACCCCGACCTCCGCCGATCATGACTGAGGAGGGAGAGGAAGAATATGAAGTCAAGAAAATTGTGGATTGGTATCAAGACCCCGAGGGGCTGAAATACCGCATCAGATGGAAAGGCTATAGCCCTCTGGAAGACACAGAGGAACCGGCGGAAAACTTCACCGAACTGACTCATGTCATGAGAAGGTTCCAGAAGGACTTTCCCACCGGCCCTCTTCCTCCGAATTTCACTCCCTCAAAGTACAAAAAGACAAGAGGGAAAGCTGCTGAAATCATCACTCCAGCTCTTCAGCCTACATCTACTTGTTCACTGCAAAGCACCTCTCCCACCACAAAAACCACCCCTTTACACAACCAACAATGCCCGCCACTCGCACCACTGCCGTCGCCGCCTTCTCCCGAGTACCCGCCTACAAGCAGGTCAGGGCCTACAAGAAGGCCATCAAGCTTGCTGGACCAGGCGAGTTTGCTGTCAACAACCGGGACACTGCCCCCTGGTCCCTCAAGGAGGCCAAGGCACTTGCGGAGGCCCTTGAGGCCGGCGTCCAGTTGGGGTACATTCCCCTGCGAGAGCGGGCAACCGTCAAATGGGATGAGCAGCGCAGGTCCCTCATTACCCCCCGCCTCGGCTCCCTCCTCTGGGTCAGCCACCCCGACTTCCGGCCTTCCGACCCCACCGATATCGGTCGCAACAAGTACTACCACTGCCGTGGTTGTATCGGACTCACTGTCCACGACGTCGTCCTCAAGAGCGCGGACGCCTGGAACCGCGACACCGGTTTCAAATGGGAAGGAGATGAGTGGTTCAAGCGAGAGAACGACCCTCGCCTTGCCCTTGACAATGGCGGACACCGCGACGAGGACGGATTCTGGTGGCGCCCATGCGCTACTGACTTTGAGTCAGGATGGCCAACGGACTGTGAGTTTGAACAACTACCAGTTCCCACAAGCACTTACCCAAGAGATGATCCCGCCTTCAACACTATTGACTGGTCAAAAGGCGCTGATGGAAGCGGCCACGTCAACCTGGCAGGACAGCCAATGGAGGACGTCAAGGGCGAAGTCGTCCATGGCCCCCCTGCACCGCCAAGTTCCGAAAACGGGAATGACGTCCCCGCCCCTCCCCAAATCACCGATGAGGAGGCCGAACGAGTCGAACGAGAATGGGAGGCCACATGGGACAAAGCCCGAGCAAACGTTGAGGCGCTCATCACCGACGTTGGCAACGCCATCGCAAAAATGGAGCCACACCCCCCGGCCGACCGAATGCCTTGCGACGCCAACGTTCTCGAGGCTTACCGCCTGGTCCAATGCGGTTCCTGGAGCATTGAGCAGCTCAACAAATGGCTCGACCACAGGCAAGAACAGTGGTCTTGACGGGAGACAGCAAAACTCGAGCGTCTCCAAGAACTGCACCAAGAAGAGCTCGACCGCCTCTACCAGGAGAAGTGGGACCGAATGAACGAGGTCCTCGAAGCGGACATGCGGGCCCTGGCGGAAAGGGTTGGATGGCTAGAACTGAAGGAATGGGTCGCCCGCAAATAGGCGAGTGCACTCCACTACACTCGCCTTTGTGAGGGGGCAATGTCGTGACCCGTCCCTCCCTCTGTCTCTGTTTGCGGACTTGTGGCTTGCACTGGCGCCTTAGGCGCCCTTTCTCTCCTCTTCGCCCTCTCCCTTGTTTAGTAAGGTGTATGGATGTCGTGTCACCATGAGTCATATGACTCATGCTGTTTTCTATTGGCTGGCCTACGCAGCCCCTTTATGACTCGGACTCTGACTCAGACTTGTGACTCATGTACTTACTATGACTCACTTGTTTTCTGAGTATATATACTGGCTTGCAAGCATGGTCACCCCCAGCTTGCTTTGCCTCGTCAACTCTCCCTGCAGTGTGATCAGAGGCACTTGGCTACTTAGCCTTCAGCGCAGCCACTTGGACTTAGGAGCTAGTGACTTGTACTGACAAGACTAGCGTTTGTCCACCTTAGTGATAGAGTCTTAGAAGACTTATCACATATTGCTCCACATCTCAAAGGCCATTAGCGGTCGTCAACCATAGGCATTAGCAGGTTGCAACAGTTTTGGACTGGTCCAAGGCCAACTGGACAAAGGAGGAGACATGGGAGGAATGGGAAAAGTTCTTGGACAAACCAGGTAACACTGTGTTCAACCTGATCAATTTGACCATTGAAGAGGACAAGGGCCTGGAAGAGCACATGCTCGCCAAAGGCAAGGATTGCAAGATCCAATGAAGCCCATCCAGGTCCCCTAGATGGACTCCTGAGGGGGAGTAATGTCGTGAGCCAGCTCACTCCATCGGACTCGTCTTTTGCCTCGCCCGTCTGTCCTTGTGTCTGTTGTCCTGTTTGTACATTGTTTGTCTTTTCCTTTGCTGGGTTGCCACCTTCTTGTGGTTATTCTGTTACATTGTGTAACGCGGCTGTGCTTTGTAGAAGTCATGTCTGTTCATACAGCATGACTCACTCGGACACTCCTGACTGGCTTGTATGTATGACTTGTGCAGCTGCGCCTTGTATGACTCGGCTGTTTTCTGAATATATATAGAGGACCAACAAGCCTGGTAACCCCAGCTTGTTTTGTCTTGCCAAAACATCCCCTTCGAGTGACACTTAGAACCACCCCTACCCTTTAGAGCCTACAGACACTTAAGTGTGTTGTGGTTCAAGAGGTCACTTAGGTCTTAGTGCCGTCCACTCTCCCTTGCGGCCTGTTCCATAGCCACCAAGAAGTAGCTTACGACACAAAGCAGGACTACTTCAGGAGCTACCAGAAGAACTTGAAGAATTCAAGGATGTCTTTGACAAAGAAAAATACGACAAACTGCCTGAACACAGAGAATGGGATTGTAGAATCAACTTCTATGACAACAATTGACTTCCAAAACCAAGAATGGCCTACCCTCTGTCACCAAGGGAAAGAGAAGCAACAAAGGAATACATTGAGAACAAACTCCGGTCAGGACGTATCAGACCCAGCAAATCTCCCCTAGCTGCAAGCCTTTTCTTTGTCAAAAAAGCCCTGAAGGAAGGACAAACCATCCCTGACCTACGTCCTGTTGTTGACTACAGAGGTGCAAACAAAGAAACCATCCCGGACCGCTACCCTATTCCACTTCTCAAACAACTACTAGAGATATTCAAGAAGACTGGAGAAAGTTCAAAGGAAGAACTTTTCATCACTTTGCTTGATCTGAAGAATGGCTTTTGGAATGTCAGAATCAGGGAAGGAGACGAATGGAAGACAGCATTTATCACCTCAGAAGGGCTTTTTGAATACACTGTGATGGCCTTTGGCCTCAAGAATGCACTGTCTACTTTCCAAAGAATGATGGACCACATCTTCAGGGACATGATTGGGGTGAAGATTGTGATCTACATTGATGACATCCTTATGATTTCTCGAGGAAGAGATCAACACACCATAGATATCAAGGAAGTCTTGCAACAATTGAGGAAGAACAACCTCTTTGGAAATCTGAAGAAATGTACCTTCTATGGAAAAAGAGCCAACTGGGTTGGCTTTGTTGTCGACAAGGACGGTATTTCCATGAACAAAGACAAGATCAAGACTATCCAAGAATGGCCAACTCCCAAAACCATGAAACAACTACAGCTGTTCATTGGTTTTTGCAACTTCTATAGGAGATTCATGGTTGCCTTCTCCTCGATTGTCAAGCCCTTGACTCAATTGACAAGAAAGGACAAGAAATGGGAATGGAACTCAGAACACCAGGAAGCCTTTGACTCCCTGAAAGACGTCATTTCAAGGGAACCAGTGCTTGCACATCCTGACAAATCAAAGCAGTACTTCCTTGAAACAGACGCCTCAGGAGTGGCAATGGGAGCTATTCTCAGCCAGCAACAAAAAGATGGATATTTACACCCAATAGGGTTTCTCTCAAAAAGCTTCAAGGAAGCAGAGTTGAATTACGACACACATGACAAGGAGCTCCTTGCCATCATAGAAGCATTACGACACTGGCGCATTCACCTTGAAGGAACAAAGGAACCAATAGTGATCTACACAGATCACAAAAACCTTACTTACTGGCAGAAGGCCAGCACCTTCAACCGACAACACAACAGATGGCTCCTCATGCTGGCAAGCTACAATTTCGAAATCCACTATAGACCCGGCAAAATGTTGGAGAAACCAGACATCCTCTCCAGGAGAAGCAATCACAACAATATTGCTTCCGTGGAACAAGTGATGATCTCCGCGAAAAACTTCAAAGGATTCTCTGCCCTGATGAGCAACAACATTATTGCGGAAATCAAAGAAGCTCTGGAGGAGGATGAAAACCTGGAGACCTTGATCAAAAGCACCAAGGGAAAGGAAGACCTACCGCCCTCTGTGAAAAAACAATTCAAGGACTACAAAATGAGTGAAGATCTCCTTTGGTACCAAGGCAGAATCTTTGTTCTGGACAAAAAAGACATCAAACTGAAGCTTCTCAAACTCTACCATGACTCACCCATTGCAGGTCACCAAGGACAAGCCAGAACTCTAGAACTCATTTCTAGAAACTACTACTGGCCAGGCATGAAAGCACAAGTCAACAAGTATGTTGACAGTTGCAAAGCGTGCCAGAGGGGGAAGGGAAGCAAAGGACACCTACCACTCAAACCCTTGCCCATTCCAGAGAAACCTTGGGAAAATATTGCATATGATTTCATAGTGAAATTACCAAGATCACAAGGGTTCGACAGTGTCCTTGTTGTGATGGACTGCTTTTCCAGAATGGCACACTTCATCCCCTGCAAAGAGTCCATGAACTCAGAAGAACTTGCTGATATTTTTGTGAAGGAAGTATGGCACCTCCATGGTTTCCCCAAAACCACTGTCTCAGATAGAGGATCCACCTTCAAATCACACTTCTTAGAAGCAGTCTACAAGCAGCTAGGAATCCAGGGGACATTCTCCACTGCCTTCCACCCTGAAACAGACGGCTTGGTGGAAAGAACAAACCAATGGCTTGAGGGATGGATATGCATCTTTGGAAATCACAAGCAGGACAATTGGGCAAAATGGTTACCCATTGCGGAATTCTGCCGCAACAACCACAAAAATTGAGTCACAAACAAATCCCCCTTTGAAGTCATCTATGGCATGACCCCCAAATGGTCTATTGAGGACTATGTGACTTGATCCCCAGAAGGAGACAAGTGGACAAAAGACATGGAGGCTGTGTGGGAAGAAACAAAGGCTTTGATGGAATATCATCAATCAAGGGAAGAAACCTGTCGTGAGCCAGCTCCTTCCATCGTCTTGTTTGTGTCTTGCCCCGCCTGTTTCCCCTTTCATGTTGTGTGTCTGTTCCTTTCGCCTCGTTGCCACCTTCTTGTGGTTATCCTGTTACATTGTGTAATGCGGCTGTGCCTTTGTACGAGTCATGTCTGTTCATACAGCATGACTCACATGGACACTCCTGACTGGTTGACTGTTATGACTCATGTGGCTGCACTTTGTATGACTCGGCCACGTCTTGAATATATATAGAGGACCAACAAGCCTGGTAACCCCCAGCTTGTTTTGTCTCGTCAAACATCCCCTTCAAGTGACACTTTGAACCACCCCTACCCTTGAGAGCCTACAGACACCTAAGTGTGTTGCAGTTCAAGAGGTCACTTAGGTCTTAGTGCCGTCCACTCTCCATCGCGGCTTGTCTCATAGCCACCTAGAAGAAGCTTATGACAAAACCCCAAAAACACAATACAAGGAAGGAGACAACGTCTGGCTCTTGACTACCAATATCACCACTAGACACCCAAGCAAGAAGCTTGATGACAAGAAAACAGGTCCCATTGTTGTGAAAAAGCAAAACTCCTCACACGCCTACTAACTGGATCTTGAAAAAACCATGCGCATCCACAACGTCTTCCATGGAAACATGCTGACCCCCTATACTGAAGACCTAGACTTCCAACGAAATCAGCCCTGACCTCCACCAATCCTGACTGAAGAAGGCAAAGAAGAATATGAAGTAGAGAAAATTGTAGATTGGCACCAAGGCCCTGATGGGCTGAAATACCGCATCAGATGGAAGGGTTATAGCCCCCTGGCAGACACAGAAGAACCAGTGGAAAATTTTGCCGGGCTGACTCATGTCATGAGAAAATTCCAGAAGGACTTTCCCACCGGCCAGCTTCCTCCAAATTTCACTTCCTCAGAGTACAAAAAAGCAAAAGGAAAGGCAGCAGAAATCATCACTCCAGCCTTCCAGCAAACTGCCACTAGTTCTCTGCCAAACACTTCCCCACCACAAAAAAACCTTTTTTCCAAGCAACTATGCCTGCCACTTGCACCACTGCTGCCTCTGCCGTCACCCGGGTCCCCAACTACAAGAAAGCCAGGGCCTACAGAAAAGCCCTCAAGCTTGCCGGACCAGGCGAATTTGCCATCAACAACCGGGACACCGCTCCCTGGTCCCTCAACAAGGCCAAGGCACTTGCTGAGGCCCTTGAACCTGGCGTCCAGTTGGGGTACATTCCCCTACAAGAGCGGGCAACCACCAAATGGGACAAACAGCATAGGTCCCTCATTACCCCTCGCCTTGGCTCCCTCCTCTGGGTCAGCCACCCCCACTCCAGGCCTTCCAACCCCACCAACATTGGGTGCAACAAATATTACCACTGCCGTGGTTGTATCGGACTCACCGTCCACGATGTTGTCCTCAAGAGTGTGGACGCCTGGAACCATGACACTGGTTTCAAATGGGAAGGTGACGAGTGGTTCAAGCAAGAAGACAACCCTTGCCTGGCCCTTGACAAAGATGGACATTGCAACAAGGAGGGGATATGGTGGCACCCATGTGCCACAGACTTTGAGTCTGGGTGGCCAACAGAATGTGAGTTTGAACAAATACCTGGCCCCGCAAAGACTTACCCAAGAGACGACCCCCCCTTCAACACTGTTGACTGGTCAAAAGATGCTGACAGAAGCGGATTTGTCAACCTGGCAGGACAGCCAATGGAAGACGACAGGGAGGAAGCGGTCAAAGTTCCCCCCACACCACCAAACTCCAAGGGCAGGTATGACCTCCCTGCCCCTCCTCACATCACTGACAAAGAGGCCAAACAAGTCAAATGAGATTGGGAGGCTACTTTGGACAAGGCCCGAGCAAATGTTGAGGCTCTCATTGCCAACATTGGCAATGCCATTGCCAACATGGAACCGCACCCACCAGCTGACCAAATGCCGTGCAATGCCAACGTCCTCAAGACTTACCACCTCGTCCAATGCGGTTCCTGGAGCGTCGAGCAGCTCAACAAATGGCTTGACCACAGGCAAGAACAGTGGTCCCAACGGGAAACAGCAAAGCTCAAGCGCCTACAAGAGCAGCACCAAGAGGAGCTTGACCACCTCTACCAGGAGAAGTGGGACCATATGAACAAGGTCCTCAAAGTGGACATGCGTGCTCTTGCGGAACATGTTGGGTGGCTGGAGCTTAAGGAATGGGTCGCCCACAAATAGGCAAGTGCACTCCACTACACTCGCCTTTGTGGGGGGGCAATGTTGTGACCCGTCCCTCCCTCTGCCTCTGTGTCGCAACCTGCTAAGTAGTAGAGTTGACGACTGCTAATCGCCTTGTTGACCGTGAGCGATAAGTCTAAGTAGACTAAATTGCTAAGGGAAATTGCTAGCTTCTAAGTAGAAGTCCTAGCTCCAAATCCCAAGTGGCTGCTGAAGTGGCTAAGTAGCCAAGTGCCTCTGATCACACACTGCAGGGAGAGTTGACGAGGCAAAGCAAGCTGGGGATGACCATGCTTGCAAGCCAGTATATATACTCAGAGAACAGGTGAGTCATAGTAAATACATGAGTCACAAGTCTGAGTCAAAGTCCGAGTCATAAAGAGGGCTGCGTAGGCCAGCCAATAGAAAACGGCATGAGTCATATGACTCATGGTGACACGTCATCCATACACCTCACTTAAACGAGGGAGAGGGCACATCTATACAGAAAGGGCGCATAAGGCACCAGTACAAGCCATGAGACCACAGAAGCAGAGAGAGAGGGCGGGACAGGTCACGACATTGCCCCCCCACATAGGGCCAGGTAGTGGAGCGCCTGGGCCTATCTGCAGGCGACCCATTCCTTCAACTCCAGCCAGCCAACACGTTCCGCCAGGTTTCGCATGTCTGATTTGAGGACCTCGTTCATGCGGTCCCACTTTTCCTGGTAGAGCTTGTCAAGCTCCTCCTGGTGCCGTTGTTGGAGGCGCTTGAGTTCTTGCTGCTCGCGGAGTGCCCACTGCTCATGTTGGTGGTCGAGCCATTTGTTGAGCTGGTCAACTGACCAGGATCCGCACTGGACGAGGCGGTAGGCCTCCAGGACATTGGCGTCGCAAGGCATGCAATCGGCCGGTGGGTGGGGCTTGAGCTTGGCAATTGCCTGCCCGACATCGGCGATGAGGGCCTCGACATTCTCCCGGGCCCTGTCCAAGGTCGCGTTCCACTCCCGTTCAACTCGCTTGGCATCTTCGTTGGTGATGGCAGGAGGGGGGGGGACATTGACCGTCTCCTCCTTGATTTCGCCTGGCTCCATGGGCAGGTTGGTTTCGTTGGCGCCTTTTGACCAGTTGATATTGGAGAGGGGAGTTTCGGGGTATGTGTTGTCAGCGACTGGTGGTTCAGGCTTTTTCTGCCACTCACAGGGGGCGGGCCAACTGCTGGTGAAATTGTAGGAGCAATCGCTCCACCAGATTCCGTTGTTGTCGACGTGTCCTCCGTTGGCCAAGGCAATGCGGGGGTGGGTTTTGCGCTTGAACCACTTGTCACCTTCCCATTTGTAGCCGGTGTCCCTGTTCCAGGCGTCCGCGCTCTTGGTGACCACGTCATGGACGGTAAGTCCAACGCATCCTCAGCAGTGGTAATATTTGCTGCGACCAATGTTGGTCAGGTCTGAGGGCCGGGCGTTGGGGTGGCTAACCCAGAGGAGGGAGCCAAGTTGGGGGTGGATGAGGGACTTTCGTTCCTCATCCCACTTGAGGTCGCCTTGTTTGGCGAGGGGGATGTAGCCAAGGTGGACCCCAGGCTTGAGGTCGTTGGCCAGTTTCCTGGCCCCCTTGAGGGCCCAGGGCGCTGTAGCCCTGCAGTTGATGGCGAATTCGCCAGGTCCTCCAGCCATGATGGCCTTGCCATAGGCGGCACTGAGCCGGTAGGAGGCAAGACGGGCGGCAGCGGCAGTGTTGTTGGAGCGGATAGGGGCCATTGCAAAGGATAAAAGGAGTTTTTTGCAAAAACAGTGGGAGAGTGGGCTAAGAGCGGACTGGTGTGAGTGGGCTGAGTAGCTGGGATGAGGACTTCAGCTGCCTTTCCTCTTGTTCTTTTGTATTCTTGTGGTTTGAAATTTGGAGGAAGAGGGCTGGTGGGAAAGTCCTTCTGGAACTTTCTCATCACTGGAGTCATATCGGCAAATTTCTCTGCCCGTTCTTCTGTGTCTTCTAGAGGCCCATATCCTTTCCATCTGATGCAATATTTCAACCCGTCAGGGTCTTGATGCCAATCAATGATCCTTTCTACCTCATATTCCTCCTCTCCTTCTTTTGTAATGATCGGCGGAGGTCAGGGTTGGTTCCGATGGAAATCCTGATCTTCCTTGTAGTGAGTCAACATGTTTCCATGGAAGATGTCATGTATTTTCATGGACTTGGGGAGGTCAAGTTGGTATGCGTGTGAAGAGATTTGTTTCTTGACAACAAAGGGACTGGTCTTTTTGTCATCAAGCTTTTTGCTTGGGTGCCTGGTTTTGATGTTGGTGGTCAGGAGCCACATGTTGTCCCCTTCCTTGTATTGCTTTTTTGGAAGTTCTTCCTTTGTTTGATGGTATTCCATCATGGCTTTTGCTTCTTCCCACACAGCCTCCATATTGTTTGTCCATTTGTCGCCTTCCGGCGAGTGAGTCATGTAGTCCTCAATAGTCCATTTTGGAGTCATCCCGTAGACAATCTCAAAGGGTGACTTGTTTGTCATGCGATTTTTGTGATTGTTGTGACAGAATTCTGCAATGGGTAGCCACTTGGCCCAGTCGTCTTGTTGGTGGTTGCAAAATACTCTCAGCCATCCTTCTAGCCATTGGTTTGTTTTTTCCGCAAGGCCATTGGTTTCAGGGTGGAAGGCCGTGCTGAAGGTTGGTTGGATATTGAGTCTTTTGTACACCACCTCCAGGAAGTGAGACTTGAAAGTTGTTCCTCTATCAGAGACAGTGGTTTTTGGGAAACCATGGAGTCGCCATACTTCTTTGATGAAGATGTCAGCAAGTTGTTCTGAGTTTGTGGCTTCGTTGCTAGCGATGAAATGTGCCATTCTGGAAAAGCAATCTACCACGACAAGGACGCTGTCAAACCCTTCAGACTTTGGGAGTTTCACGATAAAATCATAAGCAATGTTTTCCCAGGGTTTTTCCGGGATGGGTAAGGGTTTGAGCGGCAGGTGTCCTTTGCTTCCCTTCCCTCTTTGGCAGATTTCACAGCTTTCAACAAAGTGGTTGACTTGAGCTTTCATCCCAGGCCAATAGTACCTTCTAGATAGGAGTTCTAGGGTTCTAGCGTGTCCTTGGTGACCTGCCATGGGTGTGTCATGGTGCAGTTGTAATAGTTTGAGTTTGATATCTTTTTCGTCTGGAACAACAATTCTTCCTTGGTACCATAGAAGGTTCTCCTCCCATTTGTAGTCCTTGAACTGTTTCTTCACCGAAGGCGGAAGAGAATCTTTTTCTTTTGTGCTGGTAATCAAGGTTTGTAGACTTTCATCTTCTATTTGTGCTTCCTTGAGGTCAGTCATGAGGTTGGACCCCATCAAGGCAGCAAAACCCTTGAACCGCTCAGCGGATATCATAGTTTGTTCCGCCGACGCTATATCCCCATAGTTGCTTCTTCTAGAAAGAATATCCGGTTTCTCTGACATCTTTCCAGGCTGATAGTGGATCTCGAAATTGTAACTTGCTAGCATCAGAAGCCATCTGTGGTGTCTTCGGTTGAAATTGAAAGAGTCCTTCCAGTATGTCAAGTTTTTGTGGTCCGTGTAGATGATCACTGGTTCCTTTGTTCCTTCAAGGTGAATGCACCAGTGTCTCAGTGCTTCGATGATAGCGAACAGTTCCTTGTCGTGTGTGTCATAGTTCAACTCCACATCCTTGAAGCTCTTGGAGAGGAAGCCAATAGGGTGCAAGTAACCGTTGTCTTGTCGTTGGCTAAGGATTGCTCCTAAAGCGACTCCTGAGGCATCAGTCTCTAGGAAGTATTGTTTTGATTCATCTGGATGTGCCAGTACTGGTTCTTCCGAGATCATTTTCTTCAGGTTTTCGAAAGCTTCTTGATGCACTTCCTTCCATTCCCATTTCTGGTCCTTTCGTGTAAGCTGGGTAAGCGGTTTGACAATAGAGAAGAAGGAAACCACAAATCTTCTGTAGAAGTTGCAGAAGCCGATAAAAGCTTGCAGTTGCTTGACGGTTTTCGGAACCGGCCATTCCTGGATAGTCTTGATTTTGTCTTTGTTCATGGAGATACCATTTTTGTCCACAACAAATCCCACCCAATCGGCTTTTTTGCCATAAAAAGTACACTTTTTGAGGTTGCCATACAGATTGTTTTTTCGTAGTCTTTCGAGGACTTCTCTGATGTCCAAAGTGTGTTGATTTCTTCCCCTAGAGATGATCAAGATGTCGTCGATGTAGACTACCATCTTTTTTCCGATCTTGTCTCTGAAGATGTTGTCCATCATTCTTTGGAAGGTCGAAGGTGCGTTTTTCAGACCAAAGGCCATCACAGTGTATTCAAAGAGACCTTCAGAGGTGCTGAATGCTGTTTTCCATTCATCTCCTTCTCTAATTCTCATGTTCCAGAAACCGTTTTTCAGGTCCAGGGAGGTGATGAAAAGTTCTTCATTCGATTTGTCACTAGTCTTTTTGAAGATTTCCAGAAGTTCATCCATCAAGGGTATGGGGTAGCAATCCAGGATGGTTTCTGCGTTTGCCCCTCTGTAGTTGACAACTGGTCTCAGGTCAGGGACAGTCTGTCCTGGTTTCAAAGCTTTTGTGACAAAGAATAGACTAGCGGCAACGGGGGAGTTGCTGGGTCTAATTCTTCCTGACTTGAGTTCTGATTTCAAATACTCTTTTGTGGCTTCCCTTTCTCTTGGTGAGAGGGGATAAGCTTTCCTTGGTTTTGGAAGCCTATTGTTGTCGTAGAAGTCAATTTTGCAGTCCCATTCCCTGTGTTCTGGCAATTTGTTGTATTGTTCCTCATCAAAGACATCAGCAAAGTCCTTGAGTTCTTCAGGAAGTTCTTGTGATATCCCTGCTTTTGCTTGGATGTCGAGCTCCTTTCTCCATTTGATAGAGAATGGGGCCCAGGAAATTTCGGGGTTTGTTTCCTTCAACCATGTCATACCAAGGATCATAGGCTGAGTTCCTGTTGGCATGACATAGAATCTTTGATTGAAAGTTCTTCCTTCAATATCAAATTTCAATTTGCAACGGTGTCGGATAAGGTCTTTTTGGGTTTTTCCATCGATCATCTCCACGTTTCTAGGAGTTTGTAAAGGGATCAAAGGAATGTTGTTTTTCTTTGCAAAGTTCAGGTCGATGAAGTTTCTACTGGAACCGGAGTCGATGAGAGTTGAGATGTTTTCCGTGATTCCCTCTGCTTGTGCATATACCATGGGTGATTCATTTGTGGCTTTGCAGTAGTATACATTTCGCAGAGAGGGTATCGGGGCATCTTCACACATGGTGGAGAGACGCCCATCTAGTTTTCCGACTCCGAGTCGGTGGACTTGGTTTCCTCTGCTTCTCCTTCCTTCATTTTGCCGGCTTTTCCTTTCACCGGTGCCTTTCCCTTGTCTTTGTAGGTCCATTCCTTTTTGCAATCAGCAATTGCGTGTCCCGCTTCTCCACATTTGATGCAGAGGTTGTTTTCCTTGCGGCGTGTTTTCTCAGCCTTCAGGACGAGATCTCCTTTCACTTGTTTGGAAGGTTTGGATCCCTCGGCCTTGTCTTCCCTCTTTCCTTTGCTTTGCAGATTGGTGAGCTTCTGGATTTCTTCGGTTTGAAGGGCAGTATCGATCCATCCTGCTAGATCCTTCTGTGCAGCGGTCCTTCTATCCCTGAGTTCTTCGCGGACAAGTTCTGCTTTGATGAGTCTGCTCAGTCCTTGCCTAAAACGCGCAATCAGGGCAGCGTCGTTCCAATCGAGTTCTTGTGCAAGAAGTCGGAATTCAGAGACGTATTCGCCTACAGACTTGTTTTGATAGAGGCGTTGGATCCCTTGTCCTGCTTGGATTTTCTTGCTAGGGTTGCTCCACTGCTTCTCATAGGCGTTTTGGAAAGCTTCCCATGATTCCAGCCAAGGATGGTTTTCCCTGTTGTTGTATTGATTGAGAGCGGGTTGTGCCCAATTTCCTGCCATGCCTTCTGCCATGTTCATAAGGGTGGCAACAATCCGACGTTCCTCCGTATCATATTGAGTTGGGTTCAGGCGGAAAAAAGCTTTCATTCGTGCAAGGAATGTTTCAGCAGCCGTTCCCCTTGTTCCTGCAAATGCTTTGGGCATCTTGATGTGTGGGCCTGATCCATTTCCATTTCCACCTTGTCCTGTTTGGACGATAAAGGTTCTTCCTTCATCCCTGATCTGGTACCCTGATTGTCCTTGCACCTCAAATGAGGGCAATCTCCTTCCTTGGGGTGAAATGTTTCTCCTATGTGGGGGAGGTTCCCTCGGATTTGGGACTTCTATGGAAGTTCGCCTGGATTCCTTGCGTCTGTGATCCGATTCTACTTGGGCGTCAGCTCCAATTTGTTCAAGGAGGTTGAACGTTTCTCATCCCCCTGTCTGGATTTCCCTAAGTCGATTGGTTTGATCTTGGAATCCTTCCACAACTTCTTCATCGATTTGTCCTAGGGCAAGGGTGATATTTCTCATTCCCTCAGCCATTCTACCCATGGTTTCTTCCATCCTGTTGATGCGTCCTACTTGATTTTGCAGGTTCTGAGTAATCAGCTGGTTTTGAGCCACCTATTGTTGCTTGATATGCTCAAAGTTTTCTACAGATTGTTTGGATATTTGTTTGATCCTTTGTTGTGCGCAATCAATGTTTTGGAGACGCTCGCAGAAGGTGTTGACCCTGTCTTTGGTTCTGGATGCAATGCGCTCAATCTGCTGCATCATGTTGTTGCTTTCCTGCTGCTGAAGATCCCATCTTCTTTCCAGCCCTTCGATGCGGAGTGCCTGTACTGCGTTTTCTTGTTGATACTGGACTTGCAATGTATTGAAAATTCTTTCCAATGTTTGTACCACGCGTCCATCAGTGTTTTCAATAATGATTTCCCTTCTCAATCTTTCGTCTTCGGAGATAGTTTCTATGCTCCTTTGTGATTCGAAGGTGGAGGGAACGCTTGCCATACTTTGGCTTCTGGAGAATACCGACATCACAGGAACTATACCGGGAGTAGAAGGTGCCGGAGTGGCCCGTGGGAAAAAATTGTCTAAGCTTGGCATTTCGAGGGGTTGCCTAGACCCAAGGGGTGCTGGTAGTGGTATCCAACCTGTTGGTGGTATCGATGGTCCTGGTGTTGCGTTCCTTTGACCAAATTGTGCTGTTCCTATTGGTCGAATGACCCTAATTGCCCGTGGGCTGGCTATTGTTCCTGGATCCCTTTGTAGAGTCATTGGTGGCAGCGTGTTGTCTGTGATTTCAATCACCCTGATGGTAGGGGATGTCGATCGTTCATTGGAATTGGTGGGTTCTTCCTGGGATGTTTTGACTATGTTGCCAATTCCTCCTGGGACGCTGGTAGATGGTGGCCTTGAGGCTCGGCTGTTGCTTCTAAGTGGTGCCGTCCAATCTCCAGCTCGTTCCCTGGATGCTCTTGAAGGGTTTGTTCGAACCTCTACTATTCGTGGCTCAGGCTGAGTAGCCTGCCTGTTTGACTCTGCGCTCAAGGGTCTTGAGTTCATTGTTGAGAAGTCACGTGACCTTGTTTCTCTCGTGGCTCAGCGGAAAGTGGAGCTTGCTTTGCAATGTCGCAACCTGCTAAGTAGTAGAGTTGACAACTGCTAATCGCCTTGTTGACCGTGAGCGATAAGTCTAAGTAGACTAAATTGCTAAGGGAAATCGCTAGCTTCTAAGTAGAAGTCCTAGCTCCAAATCCCAAGTGGCTGCTGAAGTGGCTAAGTAGCCAAGTGCCTCTGATCACACACTGCAGGGAGAGTTGATGAGGCGAAGCAAGCTGGGGATGACCATGCTTGCAAGCCAGTATATATACTCAGAAAGCAAGTGAGTCATAGTAAATACATGAGTCACAAGCCTGAGTCAAAGTCCGAGTCATAAGGGGGCTGCATGGGCCAGCCAATAGAAAACAGCATGAGTCATATGACTCATGGTGACACGTCATCCATACACCTCACTTAAACAAGGGAGAGGGCACATCTATACAGAAAGGGCGCATAAGGCGCCAGTACAAGCCACGAGACCGCAGAAGCAGAGAGAGAGGGCGGGACAGGTCACGACACTCTGTTTGCGGTCTCATGGCTTGTACCGGCGCCTTAAGTGCCCTTTCTCTGTGTAGAGCCCTCTCCCTTGTTTAGTGAGGTGTATGGATGATGTGTTACCATGAGTCATATGACTCATGCTGTCTTCTATTGGCTGGCCTGTGCAGCCCCTTTATGACTTGGACTTTGACTCAGACAAGTGACTCATGTATATACTATGACTCACTTGTTCTCTGACTATATATACTGGCATGCAAGCATGGTCATCCCCAGCTTGCTTTGCCTCGTCAACTCTCCCTGCAGTGTGATCAGAGGCACTTGGCTACTTAGCCCTTAGTGCAGCCACTTGGACTTAGGAGCTAGTGACTTGTACTGACAAGACTAGTGTTCGTCCGCCTTAGTGATAGAGTCTTAGAAGACTTATCACATATTGTTCTCACATCTCAAAGGCCATTAGCAGTCATCAACCATAGGCATTAGCAGGTTGCAACAAAAACGCTGTAAACATTACTACTACAACAATGGCATTGACCAACGCTTACCTTAGCAAGAAAACTTACAAGATCCTGCTCCTGAAGGATGACAGATCCAACTATAGCTTGTGGAAGTTCCGCCAAACAACGGTCCTGCAAATTCAGGGACTGCTCAAGATTGCGTATGGCACAGAAACACCGCCTGAACCGCTCACCAAGACTGAGAAAAAGGACTCTTCCAAAGTATCAGCCAATAAAATCGAAATTGAACAATGGCAGAAGCAAGACAATGATGCCTTCGCTCAGATTACCTTGAATATGGAAGACGGAGCAATGGCCAACGTGATTGAGATGACATTGGCGCATGAAGCATGGATGAAAGTTGTTGAATGCTGGGAAGGAAAAGGAATGCAATCTCTATCCTTTTACTATCAGCAATTCATGAGTGCAAAAATCAAGGAGGAAGAAGACTTATCTGCCGGGTTTAACAACATCTGATTGATCGCCTCCAAGATGAAGACACTCAGAGAAGCAGTGACCAACCTTATGCTTGCGCAAGTCTTCATGAATGCGCTCCCCCGTCCTATGCGATTGTCAGCACGGTCATCCAGACATCCACTCAGACTGGCCTCATCACGCCCAACATGGTTGTCAAAGCGACATTAGCTGAAGAAGAACAACGGAAGACAGGAGGCGGACTCACAGCAATGTTTGCTCAAGCACCAAAGCCAAAATCCAAGAAACTGAGTGACCCAAAAGGGAAGAAAAAGGCCAAAGGCCCCCTATGCAACAACTGTGCCAAGCCTGGGCACACCAAGAAGGAATGCTGGGCAAGAGGAGGCAGAGCCAAAGGGACTGGACCACACCAAAAGCAACAAGCTGCTAAGTCAACTGAATCAAAAATGAGCAAATCAAGTAACACACCTGAAACCAAAACAGCAAAAGTGGCTCTTGCAACCAAAGAACCCGATGATATGCCATCGATATATGCGATGCCAGCTGTGGACAATCAGTCAGCTAGAGACATGTGGCTGCTCGATTTGGGAGCGTCAAAACACATGACACAAAATCAAGAATGGTTTTTGACTTACCAACCTCTGGTACCACCAGTTGCTGTTTGAGTGAGCAACGGGAATATGATAAATGTGACCGGAATCAGCCGTGTCCAGCTTACACTATGCAACGGAACCCGTAAGGAGACCGACATGTCAATTGACAGTGTACTGCACATACTGGGACTTCATGCCAGTCTGATGTCTGTCAAACAACTCACCAAACATGGCACTTTCCTTCTTTTTGGCAAAAGTGAGGCAAGACTCCTGGCAAACAATGGCCGTGGACCCAAGATTAGCTATGCAAACAAGTTAGGCGTCGAACTTTACCAACCAAATGCACGTGTTAAACATGCAGAACCAACCGCCCATGTTGCCATTGTCAAATCAGATAGCCTGAACAACAAGGATGACCTAGAAGCGAGCGATTTTATTGCATATACAGCCAGTCACATTGCCCGAGCCAACTTACATACCTGGCATTGTCACCTAGGACACATAAACTACAATTATGTCCTAGATATGGTCAGAAAGGGTGCCATACAAGGGATGGATATTGTGGGCAGTCGCTTACTGCCACAATCAAAATGCGAGCCATGCCTCAAAGGCAAGCAAACCTGCACCCTGTTTCCAACGTCGACAAACCAAGCGTCCGACATACTTGAACTTCTCCATAGCGACCTACATGGGCCCGCCACCGTTCAAGCCATTCAAGGTTATCAGTACTTCACTGTCACGATTGATGACAAGTCCTGCAAGATATTTGTTCACCTACTTAAGCATAAAAACAATTATGCAAATCACTTCAAGGAGTTGAAACCGTCAATCAAGAATCTGACAGGCAAGCGGATCAAGCACTTACGAACGGACAGCAGAGGTGAATACGCATCAAATGCTTTCAAAACATGGCTGAAATCGCATGGGATTGAGCACCAGAAGACTGAGGCAGATTCTTCAATGAGCAATGGCATAGCAGAGCAAGCAATTTGTATGTTAAACAATAGTCAATAAGCAATGCGAGCAGATGCAGACTTACCCAACAAATATTGGGGACTTGCAATCATGCACGCCGCATACATCTGGAATGTAACACCAAAACAATTGCTTGACGGTAAAACCCCGGACAAAATTTTCACAGGCAAGCTACCCAACGTATCCCAACTCTGCACCTTTGGCTGCAAAGCATGGGCTTGAGTACCCAATGGTCAATGTACCAAGCTACAGGCAAGATCGATCAAGTGTACTTACCTTGGATTTGCCCCAAATCAAAACACGCATATCCTCATTCAGCGCTCAATTGGTTGTGTAATCACCTCATGTGACATTGTATTTGATGAGGGAGGCGAGATGCAACAATGCGTGATAATTGAAGATTTTGAGGATGAGTTCCCAGAACAAGTGGGCGATCAGGAGCACCAGGAGCCAATGCCTGAAATCATCATTGAGCCAGAGCCAGTAAGCCGACAAGAATCTGATACCGAGCCGATGAGCAATTCCCCCATCAAGCCAGAGCCGCCAGCAAATCAGCCTGAGCCTCCACAATGATCAGGTTGAGCTACTAGACCGCCACTACAATACAGAGCTGAAGTGGGCACACAGAACAAGACTGCCATGCGAACCAATAAGCTGACAACCGAGAGTGCCCCAAATGCACTAATTGAACATCCCCCCAACACCTATGCCAAAGCAATGGCACAACCAGATGCCAATCTATGGCTTGAAGCTATGATTGAAGAAATCAAATTGATTACCAAGCATAAAGTTTGGAAACTGGCTGATAGACCAACTCACAAAAGGGTCATCAAATGTTGCTGGGTGTACGCATATAAGCGCAACATTGATGGCGAAATCCTCAAATACAAAGCCCAACTTGTTGCCAAGGGTTTCCTTCAAGCTCCAGGTGTCGATTATGTCAAGATCTCGTCGCCAGTGGCCGCATCGGACGCATATAGGGTGCTTTTCAGCATCGTTGCGAGCGAAGACCTCGAGTTACTTCAACTCGACATCAAAACGGTGTTCCTACATGGCTTTGTCAAGGAAGAGCTCTACATGGAACAACCCGAGGGATTCACCAAAGGCAATTACGTCTGGCAACTCGTCAAAGCGTTATATGGTCTGAAACAAGCCGCTCGAGCGTTCTACCTGCAACTTAAGGAGGTTCTCAAAGCAATTGGATTCACAAGGACTGAAAGCAACCATGCCATATTCATTCAGCGGGATGGCGATAAATTAGCGATAATTTTAGCTCATGTGGACAACATGATCCTAGCTGGCAAACCTCTTTTGTTTCTAGAGGAAATCAAGTCTAAAATGCGCAAGTCATTCGATATTGTTGATCTAGGCAAGGCACGGATATTTGTTGGCGTCGAAATCGAGCGTAATTGCGGTGCTGGTACACTCAAAATTTGTCAAAAATGGTACATTAGCGATATACTAGCTTGGTTCAGCATGACTGAGTCCAAGCCATGGGATACGCCAATGGCAGAGTCATCAAACCTGCCCAAACTCAACACTCCTCGTGTCGATTGGACACTTTATCAGCATGGAGTCGGATTGCTCATGTATGCAATGATTTCAACTCGTCCCAACATCGCTTTCGCCACTGGATTGCTTGCCCAACATGCTGCTAATCCTGGCAACGAGCATTGGTCAGCATTCAAACGAGTTTTGCGATACCTACAAGGCATGAATGCACTTGGGATCGTATTTGAACGATTGAAATCATCAGACCCAATTGGGTATGTCGATTCCGACTACGCTGGCAATCCTAATACAAGCCAATCAACTACCAGCTGGATCTTCAAATGTGCCAGGGGAAGTATCGCTTGGTCATCCCGAAAACAACCAACGGTTTCATTGTCAAGTACCAAGGCTGAATATGTCGCTGCTGCAAGTGCCACCCGCCAATTGATTTGGCTTTGTCAATTTCTTGAAGAACTTGGATTTTTGTCAAAAGGTCCAACAACCTTGCTTACCAACAATCAATCAAGCATTGCATTGGCCAAGAATCCTGTTAATCATCAAAATACAAAACATATTTGAGTAAAACATCATTTTATTCAAGAGGTGATTGCACTTCATGAAATCAACCTTCCATTTATTCCGACCAAACAACAGGTCGCCGACGTGCTTACTAAACCACTTGGTTGCATCAAATTCCCTGGTTTTGTTACTGGGATGTGTCACAACCCTAGCCAAGACTGACAAGGGGACAAGGCCCAGGCAGTGAGGATGGAGATTGAGACAACGTCGAGAGTCAAATGTACGGCACTAAGGCCTGAGAAGGTCACGCAATGAGTGATGGGGAAACAACAAGAGAACAAGTCTTGTGGAAACAAGACTTGTGCCGCGGGTATATATACTATCTAGTGTGGCTATGTACAATAGATAGAAAGTGACAAAGGAGAGAGAAAAGAGAAAAGGCAAGAGTCCAAGAGAAGCGTAGGACAGACAAAGGAAACGTGGTAAGTCCATGGAGAGCGAGATCAAGAGAAAACATGCCAGGCAGGCATGTCCCGCGACCATGGCTTACAGAAGCGCGAGTATATGCGCGAAGGCGAGCAGAAAAAGACCAAGCACGAGATAAACAGGACAACATAAAGGCACAGGAAGAAAAGGTTGTGACACTACCCCCCCTTCTAGGCCTCTACAACCTCCACCTCCACCTGGACCTCAATAGGGTCACACAAGGAACTAAGAGACATTACAGAAGCATCATGATAAACTACGGCCCCCTCCTCCTCCAGCTCAAAAGGCTCCTCAGCCGTTCCCTTCCCCTTCCAGACGTCCTCCTCATCCGTCAAGTCAATGACGGGCTCTTGACGCCCAGGGTCATTGGTAAGGTTAATGACCTTGAAGGGGTCTTGAAGGCCCAGCCGGGCTTGCCTGGAGGCATCCTGGATTTCCCAGGCATCGTGGATGTCTTGGGCAGAGTGGGCAATCCAGGAGTTCCACCTGACCAGGGGGAATCCGACAAATGAACAAGGGGGGTGGCAGTGCCAGGAGTGCGCCCCGACAATGAAGTAGAAACCCTGCTGCATCCCTTAGTGCCAGTACTGGCCGTTCTTGAGGGGGGGAACGCTTTCAAGCAAGCACTTGAAGGAGGCCGAACACGTATAGATGTTGTTGTAGATGCGGACGAGGCAGGTGTTGGTGGACATGGTGGAGGACGACATGGCGCAGTGGGTTGGGCACAAGTGGGAGGCGATTTTAGCACAGGGGATGTGAAAGTAAAAACTTTTTGATGGGGTACTTGGATCCCAGCAGCCTCTTTTATACGCTTAGAACGCCTAATGGGCCGTTCTTCCTTGTTTTCGGCGGCCGAATCATCCTTTGTTTCCTCATGTTGCCGCTTCCTGGTGGTCTTGGGAACTTCGGCTATTGCTTCCGGATGTTCTTGATGGAATTCCTTGATGAGTTCCGTTGCATTGCCAAGGTGTTCCAATGGTTCCCATGAATCATGTTCTGCTGTATACCCTTTCCATTTGACAAAATACTTCAAGATGCCTTTCTCAACTTTGGAACTTTGAATGGCTTCCACCTTGTATTCTTCCTCTCCTTCAGGAGTCTCAATAGGAGCAGGTGGTTCAATGTGTTGGCCTTCGATCTCATCCTCCTCATACTTAGCAAGTCAAGAGACATTGATTACCGGATGTATGGTCATTGATGGGGGAAGTTCCAGTTTGTAAGCGTTCTTTCCCACTGCCTCAAGGATTGTAAAGGGGCCGAGCCATTTATGCAAGAGTTTCAGGGATGGCTGGTTGGTAGTGATGTGATCGTGACTGAGCCAACCCTATCGCCAATAATGAAAGGATCCTCTTTCTGCTGACAATCCGCGTAATCCTTGTCTCGTTCCTTGCTCAGGGTCAGACTGGCCTTGGCTTCTTCCAGATTGTCTTGGATGCGCTTCGCGTGGGCTGCAGCTTCTGGTACTGAACTGTCTTCAATTGGAGTTCCTTCAATTGATGGGTGGCGCACTGTATTTGCAAAGAAGGGAGTCATGCCAATGCTAGAATGGAAGGAGTTGTTGTAGGCAAACTTGGCAAAGGGAAGTAGAGATGCCCAATCGTGTTGCCTGAAGGAGCAATATGTCTGGATGAACGCTTCTATCATTTGGTTGATACACTCCATTTGTCCGTCTGTCTCAGGATGGTAAGCAGTGGAGAGTCTGGGCCGAATCTTTAGGGCCTGATAGAGTTCCTTCATGAACTTTGATGCAAAGGTAGGCCCGCAATCCAATACCACAGTTTCTGGTGTGCCGTGCAGTTTCCAACAGTGTTCCATGAATAACTCGGCTAACTTGGGTGACATTGTCTTCTCAGTGCAGGGGATGAAATGAGCCATTTTGGTTAATGTGTCCACAATGACCAATATTGAGTCTAGGCCTTTGGACAGCGGAAGTTTTACAATCATATCAACTGAGATGTGTTGCCAGGGTTTGGATGGGAGTTCAAGCAGTTGCAATTCACCAAGGGGTCACTGATTGATTGGTTTGGATTGTTGGCACAAATTGCATGACAACACGTATTTGTTGATGTATGCCTTCATGGATGGCCACCAATATTCCCGTTTGACTAGTTCCAATGTCTTTGCTTGTCCCATGTGTCCTACTGCTTTATTGTCATGATGCAGTTCAAGGATTTGACGTTTAATCTCATTGTGGTTGGGAACATAGATCCTTCCTTTTCTGTATAGCATGTCGTCCCTGATCTTCCAATCTTCGAACTCCTTTTGTACAGAAGCTGGTGCCTTCTCTGGTTGGTTGCTAAGGAATGCCCATATTGATGTAACATAGTCGTCCTTCGGAGTGTGATCCCTGGTTCCCTGACAAATTTCCAACATTGATGCCATGCCTTGTGATTCTGTTTCTGCTGCGTTGATGAAGATGTGTGGCAAAAGTAATGGTTTTTGAGGGATTACCCCCCCTTCTAGGTCATGATTGCTCTGGCGACTGAGTGCGTCTGCTTTGCCGTTAAGTCCGCCGGCTCTGTACTTGATCTGGAAATTGAATTCCGAGAGGAAAACCGCCCATCTGTTTTGCCGTTTTGTCAACACTTTGGAAGTCATGAAGTACTCCAGGTTTTTGTGGTCTGTGATTAGCAGTACAGGTATTTCCGTTCCTTCCAGTAAATGGCGCCATTCTTTGAAGGCTTTGATGATTGCTAGAAGTTCCTTGTCAAAGATATCATAATTTCGCTCCGCAGGTGACAAGCTCTTGGACATGAATGCAACCGGATGTAACTTGTTGTCACTGCCATATTGGCTAAGAACCGCCCCAGTGGCTTTGTCTGATGCATCTCACTCAATGATGAACCCCTTGTCCTGATCTGGTTGCTGAAGGATCGGTGCTTTGATGAACTCCTTGATCAATGTCTGGAATGCAAGTTCCGCTTCTGCGCCCCACTCCCATTGTTTTGTTTTCATGGTAAGGTCATACAGCGGTCAAACTATGTGGGTGTAATTTCGGATAAACCGCCTGTAAAAATTTGCAAATCCAAGGAAAGTTTGTACGTCGGTCACATTCTGTGGTGTGGGCCATTTCTTGATTGCCACAATTTTCTCTTCTTGCATTTCTATGACATCTCCTGATATGACCAATCCCAGGTAGTCAACCTTTGGAACGTGGAACAAGCATTTCTTGAGAGAGCAGTAAAGACCAAGGCGTTGTAAACAGCGCAGGACTTCCTTCACATGTGTCGGGTGATCTTTGGGGTTCTTCAAGAAGATTAGAATATCATCAATGTAGATTTCCACAAAGACCCCTTCAATGTCCCTGAATTCAGCGTCCATCATATTCTGGAAGGTGGCCAGTGTGTTGGTAAGGCCAAATGGCATGACCCTGGTTTCAAAAAGTCCATATTTGGTTCTGAACGCGGTTTTGTGAACGTCTTCATCTGCAACCCTGACCAGATTGTATCCGGATTTGAGGTCAAGTTTGGTGAATATCTTGGCACCCTTGACACGCTCAATAAGGTCATCTGTCCTCGGAAGTGGGTACCGGTTCTTCCTTGTCCATCGATTCAGATACCGGTAGTCCATGCACAGTCGGGGAGGTTGTGGTACCCCGTCAATATCATGACGTTTGACAAACATTACTGGCAATGCCCATTCCGAAGTTGATGGCACAATGAACCCTTTTTCCAAATTCTCATCAATCCAGGCCTTGAGGATTCGATCTTCTTCCTTTGTGAGGGAGTAAACTACCCCAATTTTAGGTTTTGCTCCTGGTTCCAATTCAATTTTGAGATCATACGGTTGGTGAGGGGGCAACTTTTCCACCTCTTTGGCCACAAAGACGTCTCTGAATTCAGCATATTCTTCGGGAAGTTGGCCAATTACCCCCCCTTCCACAGCATTGCAATCTTTGCATAAACATTCTACCATACAGAATCCTGAATTAAAGTCTAGAGTCCCTGCTGTCCAATCAATCGCCGGATTATGCTTCTTGAGCCAAGGTATGCCTAAAACCACTGTGTGTCAACCCAAAGGAGCTACATCACATGTGATTTCTTCCACATGATTGTTCATAATAATTTGGAAAATGCACTCCTTGTCGATCGGGCCGTTTGCAATTGGTTGACCATCAATCACTTGTACTTGTCTCGCTATTTTTTTCTTTTTTGTTGGAATTTTGTGTTTTTTGACATATTCTGCATTGATGAAGTTTCCCGATGCCCCTGAATCGATCATGGCAACGGTAATGAGATGTTTCAGGCTTTCAATCGTGATGGGAATGCAAAGTTGGTCTGCATATTTGGTAGAACAAAGATGTATCTTGTTTACAGACTGTTTCCGATTCTCCGAGACAACATGATTCAATTTCAACCTTAGGGTGCCTGATGCTCCCTTCAGTCGCTGCCTTTTCCCAATTCCAAATCACTGGTATCCACCTCTTCTAGGGCTGCTATCTGGGCACGGCAATCTTTGGCAATATGGCCTTTCTTCTGGCAACGGTAGCAAGTGGTTTCGCCAGTGATTGCCGCGACTTCCACCTTTGCTTGTCTAGTATCTGGTTTGATGAAACTGAACGGAATCTCCATGATTGTTCCATCAGCCCATTTAACTTTTGGAGTCAGGAAGCCTCATTTGTTCTTGCTAATTGATTCAATGGTACCCTTTTTGCTGCCTTGCGGTGTAACTGTATAGATTGCTTCCCCCTTCTGAAATTTGTGCATTGTTGTGTTTGTGGTTACCTGCTTCTGGGTTCCACTCGATGTCACCCTCTCTGAGGTCGTTCCAAGACCTTTTTTCTCCATATTCCTAGCAATGAGCGCCGCATCGATTTCTTGAGTCCTAGTAAACAAATCTTGCAGGGATGCGCTGTGGCAATTGTATGCTTGTGACGTGAGCATATCCTTGATGTTGTCCTTCAAACCAGCATAGAAATCGTCTTTCAAGGTCTGTTTGTTGCAGTCAAGGGGGGCTGAAAGAATTCTGAACTGAGTAATGTATTCAACCACCGTCTTGGTTTGAACCAGTGCCTTGTACTTCTGTCAATAGATTTCGACCTGTTTGATTTTGCCAAAAGCTAGCTCCCATTTGCGCTGGAAGACATCCATGTCTGTGAAGATTGCTTGTGCAACCCCAGCATTGTGTAGATCTTGGAAGGGTCGAATCCAATCAACTGCAGGGCCCCTCAGGTATGAAATGATTAGCTGGATTTTCTTCTCATCAGTGGCTGTGGTGTAGTGGGAATTGGCAATGTAGTTGGCACAGGAGTAAGTGAAGTCCCTGGCCTTTGCGCCTCGCTCCCCATTGAACTTGGTTGGCTTGGAAGCAGCTGATTTTTCTGTTCTTCCTGTAGAGAACAAGGTAGTGGTTGGCTGTGCTGATTGGCTGGTTGGTGGTGCAAAACGCATCATTGATCCTCTGGGTCCACGTGTAGGTGCTGCCACTCCTCCTAAAGGAATACCCAGTTGGCTGGTGGAAAGGGTACCAGAAGGTCCTGACAATCCCGAGCCTGTTGTTCTTCCAGTAGTCAAGATTCCTTGCGCCCTGACAGCGTCCCTAGTCGTTCCATGTTGATCAACCACTTTGTTATAGAGTTCGCAATTTTGATCCGCAATTTCTGCCAGCCTGTCGTGACCTGTCCCGCCCTCTCTCTCTGCTTCTGCTGTCTCGTGGCTTGTCCTGGCGCCTTATGCGCTCCTTCTGTATAGATGTGCCCTCTCCCTCGTTTAGTGAGGTGTATGGATGATGTGTCACCATGAGTCGTATGACTCATGCTGTTTTCTATTGGCTGGCCCGCGCAGCCCCCTTTATGACTCGGACTTTGACTCAGACAAGTGACTCATGTATGTACTATGACTCACTTGCTTTCTGGGTATATATACTGGCTTGCAAGCATGGTCATCCCCAGCTTGCTTCGCCTCGTCAACTCTCCCTGCAGTGTGATCAGAGGCACTTGGCTACTTAGCCTTTAGCGCAGCCACTTGGACTTAGGAGCTAGTGACTTGTACTGACAAGACTAGCGTTCGTCCACCTTAGTGATAGAGTCTTAGAAGACTTATCACCTATTGTTCCCACATCTCAAAGGCCATTAGCGGTCGTCAACCATAGGCATTAGCAGGTTGCGACATTGCGAAGCAAGCTCTTAGTACGCTGAGCCATGAGAAAACAAGGTCACGTGACGACATGGACAATCGATCCTCAAGTGCAGCGTCTCGAAGGAGCGAGGCTCCAACAGTGACAATAGTCGAAATCCGATCAAACCCCTCAAGAGGAGCAAGGGAACGGGGAGGTGATTGAACGGCACCACTTAGAAGTGGCAGTCGTGCGTCAAGGCCCCCTTCCACCAGCGTCCCAGGAGGAATCGGCAACATTATCGAAACATCAGGAACTCAAGAAGAAACCAGGACTTCAAACGAGCAAGGGTCCACTTCACCAACAGTTCGAATAGTTGAAAATCCAATCAACACGCCACCACCAGCAGCTCCAGTCGTCACTCTCCATGGGGAAAGTGTGATTAGCCCTAGAGCTGTGCGTGTGATTAGGATACCAGGACCGCCTAGAAGCGCAACCCCGGGTCCATCAAACACCGGAACAACAGGAACAAGACGTCCTTTAGCATTTCCCGACTTCGGAATGCAATTTCCACCCCCAATAGCTACCCCTGCGTCCATGCCACCACTTGTAGAAATTCCCAGGACTCATAGTGCCCTGAGCGTGCCATCAACCTTCCAATCACAAGGAAGCATTGAGGCACTTTCACAAGATGAAGGATTGAGACAGGAACGACTGAGGGAAAATATGGAAGGGAATCCAATCCAAGCCCTGGAAAGAATCTTCAATACCCTTCAGATCCAATATCAGCAGGAAAATGCAGTCCAAGCCCTTAGAATCGAAGGGTTGGAACGACGATGGGATCTACAAACCCAAGATACCACAAACATGATGCAACGAATTGAGCGCATTGCTTCTAGAACGGAAGATGGAGTCAACACCTTCTATGAAAGGCTGAGGAATGTTGATCGTGTTCAACAGTGAATCCTTGAAGTCTTTGAACGATCGGTTGAAAATTCCGAACAAATCAACGATAGGTTGAACAACTTCGATCTCCTGATGAACCAGACCTTGCAAGGACAAACCCAGCGTATTACACGCATTGAAGAAACCTTGGGAAGGATGGCAGATGGGATGAGGAACATGACCATCACCCTTGGAAGGATTGATGAGGAAATTACCGATGGGTTCCAGGATCAGACCACTAGGATGCAGGAAGTCCGCCTACGAACTAGGGAGACATTTGATGTTCTCGAGCAAATAGGCGCTGAGGCCCAAGCAGAATCCGAACACCGAAGGGAAGAATCACGACGAACCTCCATCGAGGCCCCACAACAAAGGGAACCACCCCCTCATCCCTCACCACAAAGACGACGATCACCCTCATTTGAGGTACAAGGACAGTCGGGATATCACATCAGGGATGAAGGAAGAACCTTCATCTTCCAAACGAACCAAGGAGGCAACGGAGGAAACTCAGGACCACGCATCAAAATGCCAAAAGCTTTTGAAGGATCCAGGGGAACGGCAGCCGAAACCTTCCTTGCAAGAATGAAAGCTTACTTCCGACTGAACCCTACCCAGTACGACACGGATGAACGACGCATTGTAGCGGTATTGATGAACATGGCAGAAGGTCCTGCTGGAAATTGGGCACAGCCGGTTCTCAATAGGTACAACGACAATCTAGACCACCCCTGGCTAGATTCATGGGAAGCTTTTCAAGAAGCTTACAACAGGCAATGGAGCGATCCCAGCAAGAAGGTTCAAGCTGAACAAGGGATCCAGCGACTTTACCAAAACAAGAGCGTATCCGAATATGTCTCTGACTTCCGACTTCTTGCCCAAGAACTTGACTGGAACGATGCAGCACTAGCGGCACGATTCAGACAAGGACTGAACCGCTTCATCAAAGCAGAACTCGTTCGTGAGGAACTCAGGGACAGAGTAGGAGCGGAACAGCGAGACCTTGAAGGATGGATCAACATCGCCCTGCAAGCGGAGGAAATCAACAAGCTGACCAATCCGGTTAGCACAAGGAAGAAGAACGAACAACCTACTCAAGCGGAAGGTTCCAGAACCCAGAAGATCAAAGGGGATCTAGTCCCAAAAGAAGAAAGAAACGCTGAAGGGAAAACAATCTCTGCATCAAGTGCGGAGAAGCAGGTCACAATCTTGCTGACTGCACAAAGGAATGGACCTACAAGGACAAAGGAAAGAAACCTGTGAAGGGAAAGGCCGCCGAACTCAAAGTCGAGAAAGTGAATGACAACGGATCCACTGATTCCGAGTCGGAAAACTAGATGGGCATCCCTCCACCGTGTGTGAGGATGCCCCGATATCCCCTCTGAGAAATGTATACTATTGCAAGGCTACAAATGAAACACCCATGGTATACACAACTGCAGAAGGAATCACGGAAAAAATCTCAACTCTCATTGACTCCGGCTCTTCTAGAAACTTCATCAACCTGAGGTTTGCCAAAGAAAACAACATCCCTTTGACCAAATTACAAACCCCCAGAAGCATTGAAACTATCGATGGGAAAACACAAAAGGATCAGATCCAATTCAGGTGCAAGCTGAAGTTTGATCTAGAAGGAAGAACCTTTTGCCAAAAATTCTATGTCATGAATACTGGCACACAACCCATGATCTTGGGAATGCCATGGCTGAAGGAGACCAACCCTGAAATATCATGGTCCCCCTTTGCTATCAAATGGAAAACAGAGAACCCCTTGATCGCCAAGGCAGGACTCCTCCAGGAACTACCAAAGGAACTTGAAGAATTCAAGGATGTCTTTGACGAAGAAAAATACGACAAGCTCCCAGAACACAGAAAATGGGATTGTAGAATCGATTTCTATGACAACAATCGACTTCCAAAACCAAGAAAGGCCTACCCTCTCTCACCAAGAGAAAGAGAAGCAACGAAGGAATACATCGAGAGTGAACTCCACTCAGGACGTATCAGACCCAGCAAATCTCCTCTTGCTGCAAGCCTTTTCTTCGTCAAGAAGGCCCTGAAGGAAGGACAGACCATCCCTGACCTGCGTCCTGTTGTTGACTACAGAGGAGCAAACGAAGAAACCATCCCAGACCGATATCCAATTCCACTTCTTGAACAACTCCTAGAGATTTTCAAAAAGTTTGGAGAAAGTTCGAAGGAAGAACTTTTCATCACTTCGCTTGACCTGAAGAATGGCTTCTGGAACGTCAGGGTCAGAGAAGGAGACGAATGGAAAACGGCATTCATCACCTCAGAAGGACTTTTCGAGTACACCGTGATGGCCTTTGGCCTCAAGAACGCACCTTCTACTTTCCAAAGAATGATGGACCACATCTTCAGGGACATGATTGGAGTGAAGATTGTGATCTACATCGATGACATCCTTATTATTTCCCGGGGAAGAGATCAGCACACCATCGATATCAAGGAGGTCTTACAAAGATTGAGGAAGAACAACCTCTTTGGAAATCTGAAGAAATGTACCTTCTATGGAAAAAGAGCCGACTGGGTTGGATTTGTTGTCGACGAAAACGGCATTTCCATGAACAAGGACAAGATCAAAACCATCCAAGAATGGCCCACTCCCAAAACTGTGAAACAACTACAAGCGTTCATTGGTTTCTGCAACTTCTATAGAAGATTTGTGGTGGCCTTCTCCACAATAGTCAAACCCCTGACCCAATTGACAAGAAAGGACAGGAAATGGGAATGGAACTCCGAGCACCAGGAAGCCTTTGACTCCCTGAAAGATGTGATCTCAAGAGAACCTGTACTCGCACATCCCGACGAATCAAAACAATACTTCCTGGAGACAGACGCCTCAGGGGTTGCAATGGGGGCTATCCTTAGCCAACGGCAAAAGGACGGATACTTACACCCAGTAGGGTTTCTCTCAAAAAGCTTCAAAGAAGCAGAACTGAACTACGACACACACGACAAGGAGCTTCTTGCTATCATAGAAGCATTACGACACTGGCGCATCCACCTGGAAGGAACAAAGGAACCAATAGTGATCTACACAGATCACAAAAACCTCACCTACTGGCAAAAAGCCAGCACCTTCAATCGAAGACACAACAGATGGCTCCTCATGCTGGCAAGCTACAATTTCGAGATACACTACAGACCTGGCAAAATGTCGGAAAAACCAGACATCCTCTCGAGAAGAAGCGATCACAGTGACATCCCCACCGCGGAACAAGTCATGATCTCTGCCGAAAATTTCAAAGGATTCTCAGCCCTGATGAGTGACAATATTATTTCGGAAATCAAAGAAGCCCTCGAGGAAGACGAGAGCCTGGGAACCCTGATCAAAAGCACCAAAGGGAAGGAAGACCTACCTCCTTCTGTGAAAAAGCAGTTCAAAGACTACGAAATGAGTGAAGATCTCCTCTGGTATCAAGGAAGAATTGTTGTTCCCGACGAAAGGGACATCAAACTGAAGCTTCTCAAGCTCTACCATGACTCGCCCATTGCGGGTCACCAAGGGCAAGCCAGGACTCTAGAACTCATCTCTAGAAACTACTACTGGCCAGGCATGAAAGCCCAAGTCAACAGGTATGTTGAAAGCTGCGAAGCGTGCCAGAGGGGGAAGGGAAGCAAAGGACACCTACCACTCAAACCCTTGCCCATTCCGGGAAAACCCTGGGAAAATATCGCTTATGACTTTATTGTGAAACTACCAAAATCACAAGGGTTTGACAGCGTCCTTGTTGTGATGGACCGCTTTTCCAGAATGGCACACTTCATCCCCTGCAAGGAGTCCACAAACTCAGAAGAACTTGCCGATATCTTTGTGAAGGAAGTATGGCGCCTCCATGGTTTCCCCAAGACCACTGTTTCGGATAGAGGAACCACCTTCAAGTCACACTTCCTAGAAGCTGTCTACAAACGGCTAGGAATCCAAGGAACTTTCTCCACAGCCTTCCACCCTGAAACAGATGGCTTGGTAGAAAGAACAAACCAGTGGCTTGAAGGATGGATACGCATCTTTGGAAATCACAAACAAGATGACTGGGCAAAGTGGTTACCTATTGCGGAATTTTGCCACAACAATCACAAGAACCGAGTCACAAACAAATCCCCCTTTGAGGTTATCTATGGCATGACTCCCAAATGGTCTATTGAGGACTATGTGACTCACTCTCCAGAAGGAGACAAGTGGACAAAGGATATGGAGGCTGTGTGGGAGGAAACAAAAGCTCTGATGGAATACCATCAGTCAAAGGAAGAAACGCCAAAGGCACAATACAAGGAAGGGGACAACGTCTGGCTCCTGACTACCAACATTTCCACAAAACGCCCAAGCAAGAAGCTTGATGACAAGAAAACAGGCCCCTTTGTTGTGAAGAAACAAATCTCTTCACATGCCTACCAACTTGATCTTCCAAAATCCATGCGAATCCACAACGTCTTCCATGGAAACATGTTGACCCCCTATACTGAAGACCTAGACTTCCAACGAAATCAGCCCCGACCTCCACCGATCCTGACTGAAAAAGGAGAAGAAGAATATGAAGTAGAGAAGATTGTAGATTGGCATCAAGACCCTGATGGGCTGAAATACCGCATCAGATGGAAAGGCTATAGCCCTCTAGAAGACACAGAAGAACCGGCGGAGAACTTTGCCGAGCTGACTCATGTCATGAGAAAATTCCAGAGGGACTTTCCCACTGGTCCTCTCCCACCGAATTTCAAACCACAGCTATTCAAAAGGGCGAAAGGAAAGGCAGCTGAGGTCCTCATCCCAGCTACTCAGCCCATTACTCCCAGTCCGCTCTTAGCCAACTCTCTTGCAAAAAACTCTTTCTCACTTTTACAATGGCCCCCATCCGCTCCAACAACACCACTGCTGCTGCCCGCCTTGCCTCTTACAGGGTCAACGCCGCCTACAGCCAGGCCATTATGGCCGGAGGACCCGGCGAGTTCGCCATCAACTGCAGGGCCACAGCACCCTGGTCCCTCAAGGAGGCCAGGAAACTGGCCAACGATCTCGAGCCCGGGGTTCACCTCGGCTACATCTCCCTCGCCAAGCGAGGCGACCTCAAGTGGGACGAGGAAGGCAAGTCCCTTATCCACCCCCAACTCGGCTCGCTCCTCTGGGTTAGCCACCCCAACGCCCGGCCTTCCGACCCAACCGACATTGGCCGCAGCAAGTATTATCACTGCCGCGGCTGCATCGGACTCACCGTCTGCGACGTGGTCACCAAGAGCGCCGATGCCTGGAACAGGGACACTGGCTACAAGTGGGAGGGCGACAAATGGTTCAAACGCGAGACTGACTCCCGCATCGCCCTGGCCAATGGAGGGCACGTCGACAACGACGGGATCTGGTGGAGCGATTGCTCTTACGA
Organism: Ceratobasidium sp. AG-K; assembly: GCA_037039685.1. Classification (NCBI taxonomy): domain Eukaryota; kingdom Fungi; phylum Basidiomycota; class Agaricomycetes; order Cantharellales; family Ceratobasidiaceae; genus Ceratobasidium; species Ceratobasidium sp. AG-K. Next base: position 30,278 of record JAWNGF010000006.1, on the reverse strand, counting down.
TTTCACCAGCGGTTGGCCCGCCCCTTGTGAGTGGCAAAAGAAGCCGGAACGACCAGTCGCTGACAACACCTATCCCGAACCCCCTTTCAACATTGATGACTGGACAGCTGAAGAAACCAAGGAGGAAACGATCGATATCCCTCCCCCTCCCTCTGTCACTGACGAAGAGGCAGAGCGAGTGGAGCAGGAGTGGAACGCAGCCTGGGACAGGGCCCGGGAAAACGTTGAGTCTCTCCTCACCGATGTCGGACAGGCAATTGCCAAGCTCGACCCCCATCCACCGGCCGATCGCATGCCTTGCGACGCCAACGTCCTGGAAGCCTACTGCCTTGTCCAGTGCGGATCCTGGTCAGTCGACCAGCTCAACAAGTGGCTCGACCACCGACAGGAGCAGTGGGCACTCCGCGAACGACAAGAACTTGAGCGCCTCCAACAAGGGCACCAGGAGGAGCTTGACAAGCTGTACCAGGAAAAATGGGACCGCATGAACGAGGTCCTCGAAACGGACATGCGAAACCTGGCGGAACGTGTTGGCTGGCTGGAATTGAAGGAATGGGTCGCCCGCAGATAGGTCCAGGCGCTCCACTACCTGGCCCTATGTGGGGGGGCAATGTTGTGACCTGTCCCGCCCTCTCTCTCTGCTTCTGCTGTCTCGTGGCTTGTCCTGGCGCCTTATGCGCTCCTTCTGTATAGATGTGCCCTCTCCCTCGTTTAGTGAGGTGTATGGATGATGTGTCACCATGAGTCGTATGACTCATGCTGTTTTCTATTGGCTGGCCCGCGCAGCCCCCTTTATGACTCGGACTTTGACTCAGACAAGTGACTCATGTATGTACTATGACTCACTTGCTTTCTGGGTATATATACTGGCTTGCAAGCATGGTCATCCCCAGCTTGCTTCGCCTCGTCAACTCTCCCTGCAGTGTGATCAGAGGCACTTGGCTACTTAGCCTTTAGCGCAGCCACTTGGACTTAGGAGCTAGTGACTTGTACTGACAAGACTAGCGTTCGTCCACCTTAGTGATAGAGTCTTAGAAGACTTATCACCTATTGTTCCCACATCTCAAAGGCCATTAGCGGTCGTCAACCATAGGCATTAGCAGGTTGCGACACAGCCATTCGATACAGATGTTTCCATCATCCCTATTGTGTAGGACCCATTTTTCTATGTGCTCCAGTTGTTCTGCCATGAGGCTTTGTCGCAGGGCCATTTCTTTCAGGATGTACAGCATTTGTTTTGTTTCATCTCTTTCACCTGATTCCCACCATTCATCACCCTTGTATTGTTCTATGGCAGGGGAAGGGGGTCTTGATTCGGCATCAAAGGTTTTATATGGGACAGGTTGGGACCTGATGGTGGTATCTCCCTCAGATCCTCCTTCTTTGCTCTTCTTTTTTGATGGAGGAGGCTCTGAAAAACGTGTTTGGGTGTAGGGAGTTTCAGGGGCTGGTGGTGCAATAGGACTTTTGCCCTTAGATGTGGATGGACTGAGAGAATCTATTGTTGCTATGTAATCTTCAAATGAGTCCGACTGTTTGCGACTGGTCATAAGCTAAAATAAATGCGCTTCCTGGTGTGCTGCGACCAAAAATGGCTAGTAGTGTTTGTAGAAGATGTCCCCTGGGTAGAGATGGATGGTTTAGTGGGAACCTAGTCGACAGTAGGTTCAGGGCAAGGGGTATCAAGGATCCTTGTTCCAATAGAATATGTAAGCGGCACTTCCTGATTAGGTGGCAACAGCCCAGTGATATCAGAGGATGGGGGACGCTGTCAACATGCTAATGGATGCGAGCTGCAATATGCCTCGACGTGTAAATGGTGCAGGGGGGAGATGGGGATGTAAGCTGCACAATGGTGAAGGATGTCCAATGCTCAAGTATGACCCAGTGATGAAAGACCTGGCTCTGACAGCAACGAGGGCTGTATCCGCAACAAAGGCGACAAGACTTGTTCTAGTGTCACAACCCTAGCCAAGACTGACAAGGGGACAAGGCCCAGGCAGTGAGGATGGAGATTGAGATGACGTTGAGAGTCAAATGTACGGCACTAAGGCCTGAGAAGGTCACGCAATGAGTGATGGGGAAACAACAAGAGAACAAGTCTTGTGGAAACAAGACTTGTGCCGCGGGTATATATACTATCTAGTGTGGCTATGTACAATAGATAGAAAGCGACAAAGGAGAGAGAAAAGAGAAAAGGCAAGAGTCCAAGAGAAGCGTAGGACAGACAAAGGAAACGTGGTAAGTCCATGGAGAGCGAGATCAAGAGAAAACATGCCAGGCACGCATGTCCCGCGACCATGGCTTACAGAAGCGCGACTATATGCGCGAAGGCGAGCAGAAAAAGACCAAACACGAGATAAACAGGACAACATAAAGGCACAGGAAGAAAAGGTCGTGACAGGATGGGAATGTTTTAAATCCTTTCATTTCATTTTTCGCATAATCCTGAGTGGGCGTGTTGAATATTCAGTCTTATACGTGTATATATGCGTATCACGTGATTGTGTTCCACATGGACACGCGCTTCGGTAAAATTTTGTCCTCAGTTCTCTACTCTCAAGTAGCACGAGCTGAGGTATAGTTTAGATTTTATCTTTTATATTCATTTGCTTATATTACCTGTAGTTACATTGATATCCAGGTATATATATGCGCAGTTCTCTACTCTCAAGTAGCACGAGCTGAGTTACATTGATATCCAGCTTGGCACTGCGCTTATCGCAATAATAGGGAATGCCTTGTTTCTGAGGGCGCTGGAATCGCTATTAGACTCGAACGAATATTGCTAGCCACTGCTGCTACCTGGGATGGTTTCCGAGGTTCCTGGGGATTTCGTTTGTCCCTCAGACGGCTTCGGGCGATGCTATGCAAATTTTAACTAGTTTTGTCCAGAGGTTGTGGTAGTTTGAAAGCCAGGAATACCAGACCGTGAGGTCGCTGACAAAGCAGGTCCAAGCTTGACTCAAGTTTTAAATTTAGTTTTAGCGTAGGACTCATGATTGACCGAAGCCGAGCATGGATTCACACTGCTTTGACTCTGTCGCCTGCTGTAAGGCTTGGGTCACTTCTATTTGGTATTCCCATACTGTCACGACATTACGGGAAATATGCCCACACCGGGTCGTATTGGTTTTGGTAAGCCATGCCTCACCTCTACCGGCATATGTTCATCCAAAATATCCACAATCAATGGGGCTCGCTCAAGTTCCCCGTCGGCATAGCCTGGACTGCATGCTCGAGCAGCTCGAGGGAATGGCCTAGAGTGACCGATGCCGAATTCCGCGCAGTCGCCTGTGCGAGAGAAGATAACCATTCGAAGACATTCACGGGGGCGTACAGTGCGGAACCAGCGGGTTTCGTGAGTTTACTCGATATTCCGTACAAGCGGTGTGGCAGCGGGTGCTCGGCCACCGATAGTGACACAATCTTGTGAAACAGTCTGTACCGCCACCAGGGTTCGAAGGTGTTTATAATAAACGCCCAAGGTCACCTGGCTCAACGTCATCCCTCCCCATGTCTCGCTTTCTGAACCGCGTCAAGGACCACATCGAAGAGAAACGAATCCAAGCCCGGCAGCACGACTTTTTAGGCGAAGTCGCACCGTCCAGACTAAACGCAACCCGCAACTCGATAGACCATGGTCACCGACGCAATCGGTCTTCTGGCTCCATGGACAGCTTTCTCACAACCCATTCGCTTCGTCGATCAAACTCGCAAACGACAGTAGGATTGGCTACTGCCGGCGCAGACTCTCTCGACCTAGTCATCAAGTTTATCAGAGCTGAGAATTTGCCGAGGATGGATGTGGTGGGTGTGGGGTGTGATCCGTATTTCCGTGTCGAGATTGACGATTCAATATCATACACGTGAGTGTATTGTAAGAGCTATTACATGTCAACTTAATCGGTATTCCCACAGATCTCGAGCCTTACCTAACACCTTGAACCCGGAGTGGAACGAAACATGGTTGGTTCGAAATGGTAAATAATATGGCGTCCAGCCAAGATTCCGACTCACATTTACTTGCAGTTCCCGCTCTTGCTATAATAAAAGTCAAGGTATACGACAAGGACGAGAATCAGTACATGGACGACTATATCGGGAAGTTCAAGATTACCGATGTTTACGTCGGTGGTGTAAGAGGAATCCCCATTACCGGTCTACTAAGGCAGAATCATGGAACATTTTTCATAGAGGTGTGTTGGGTGTCTCTCTTCGAGCTCTGCGCACTTTGCTAAAATCAATTTGATGATTAGGTAATATCTCAGCCCGCCCAGCCTCCATATGCACCCGCCTACATGTTCGATGGTCCATGTCGGTTTGCCATTCAGTAAGTGGCCAGACGGATTCAAATTCCATCCCTCTGACGTTACCACAAGTCTATCACCGACTGTTGGCGCCTTCACAGCGAAAACCACCTCTGTACGACGTTACTCGACCTGGAAGATCCACATTAGAGGCATCCCATTATTCTTCAAAGATCAGCGCCAACACTGGAACCGGGACTATCGTGCCGCCCAAGCTATTTTTAGCGGCCCCCTTTCTCTTACCGTTCGAGCACCGATTATTGCCGGTCATCGGCTACTGTATGCCCGTACGACAGCCAACAGAACCGGCATCCTCCACGACGCAGAGGGATTCTGGTCCCTTTTCCGAGCCCCAGTCGACCCATCGCACAGACAAGGTCTCGCCAGGCTGGTTGGCGCTCAACCTGGCAGTGGTCCGGCTACTTGCCCAATATGTAACCATGGACAAGGCGAGACACACGGCCCCGAATGTGTTAATGCCCATCTACCCGATAACATCCCACCCGATGCTGGTATGCGAACCAATACTTCAACAGGTGGCCGAGTGCCCTCGGGTGTCCGGTATGGAGCTGTAGCAAATTTAGCCGGCTCCGTTGGGCCACATGAACACGTTCATAGGATCAAACCCGCAGTATACACCTACATTATCGATGAGGATACCTTTAGGTTTAGCGAGACAGGAGCCGCGTTTTTCGTTGACTTTGCGAGCAAACATGCATTGCATAGCAGCTGCGCGGAGGAAGTCCGATATGCCGGAGGTAAGCCCGCGTTTCTCGGCGTTGAACTACCCCATTCAACGTGCCCGCAGAGTTCCACCCCCGTCCGGCTTGCGGTTGGGCGAACTTCAGTGACGATATCCCTGACCATGCGGTCGCTTGGGAATTATGGATCGACAATGGAAGCGGTACTTATGCACCTACCAAAGACCTCCTGCCCACTCTTCGAAACCTTCTCGTATACAATTGGCCAGAGCTCAGTGTGCAAGTATTCGATTTCAAAGTGAGTAACCTCGTCTCCCTCGGATGTCTGAAGAAACTAATGTTCTTGCTAGGACGAGAGGCAGAAACAAAGTATTCAAGAGTGCAGAGACTACGCACTCGAGAAGCGCGGTATTATGCGCGAAGAGCTCGAGCCATCTGTCCTGGAAGGAGAGTCGGGCTCATCTTTGTGGAAGATGGCGAGCGTGCGCAAGGGATAAAATAGATTTGCGTATCTTTTTGACTCAATCATGTACAGTCATGCCTAATGTTGTATAATATATGCTTTCCACTGGTTCTTTGCAAACCCATGATGAGCCACTGTTAATAAACCAGTACTATTCATCTCACAAGCAGGAGCAAAAATGCTCCGATACTGGGAATCGAACCCAGGGCTATCGCGTGAGAGGCGATAATGTTAGCCACTACACCATATCGGAATACGTTTTGGGCTCAAAATTAGGTTATGGATGTTTATGTGGAGTCTTTCCTGACTCGCAGGCTAGGTCAACACCATGTTTGCGAACGAACGAGACTTGTGCTTGAGTAGATCGCGCGACCACCGAAACTTCCGAGAACGTATACATCGAATACTCGGTCACCGTTGATCTTCACGATGCATATCAAATTCGGTAGCTTGAGCGGATAAGGCAGACCTGAGTCAAGCTCATTACGTATATAGTAGCGAGATGCACCGGTGAAACCCTCGCAACCATCATCCAGTTAGACTACCATATCCAACCTCCGTGAATTAGGCACGTCTCGTGAACTTAAGCCGATTATGAGTTGTGGGCCATGAATGCCGAGTCAAGCTGAAGCGTTTGAACGGTGGACACGCCTAGGGATGTAGATTGGCTATGGACAATACACGGCTATATAGGTGCTCGAACCCTGACCCAGAACCCCCACAACGACGACATCGGTCTCCACATAGCTGTGCCTTGGCTTGAGAGACCTTGTTCCGCTTGGCATTTCACCCAACAATTGCAATGAAGTTGTCTGGGGAAAAAACTATGCTACGAGATCTATGGTTGGTTCCTGCGTGGTAAAATACCACAGTACCATGAATTAAGGGGATAGAGGACCCCAAGGAGTTACACCTGGAGAATTTGAATGCCTAAATACTGTGGAGGCTAGGCCCGCTGAATTCTAGCCATATCAGCACTGGCTTACATCACTAGACGTGTCCGCTTTCGGTGACCGATGCGCTAAAGATTATCTTCAGGAGTGACTCGGGGGAAATTAGCCCCACAGCCTATTCAAATTTCCCCTTTATGGTACTGATGACTGCAAACCAAGCGCAAAGTGACTGAAAAATGATGTAATTCATCACTGAAAGCAGCCATTTTCGGTTCAGTGCATTTGCTGATACAGAACCTAGCCAGACAAAAAGAAAGCGTTCTGACCTGTCGTCATTTGTGATTACTATATTGTGGGTTGACAGGCGGAAATATCCCGGGTCATTGGCCAGTTTGATGGGTTGCTTAACTTAACTAGGTCCAAGCCCTGAGAACTTTAACAGGCATTCAGTGACTAAATTTGACATTTCACGTGGTCATTATCCTGCGCGGCTCGCGCTCAAAACCAATGTAATCAGTTGTTGTAGCTACACTAGGTTGAACTACTGCACATCAAACAGATCTCAATGACGTTCCATGAATCAATTCTGGAGTTGGACATGAGGGCTCAGATTCAGGAGCCACTGGTCCCGGGGTTGTCAGAACCCTGGATTCAGGAGCCACTGGTCCCGGGGTTGTCAGAACCCTGTTCAATTCATGCTCATGGTGTTCAATGCTGTGAATTGTTATCGCGTTTACAGCCAAACTTTAAGCCCGCCACATTGGAGGTAGCGTGATGATGATCACGCACATGCACTTGCTTTGACAAGTTTGCAAAACGTTTACGCTCATCATAAGAGTTGTTACCTTGCTCCAAGGGAGAATATAAGAATACCGAGAGCAGCACCTCAAACTACAACTCTTCTTTACCCACAGCTCGCAGCTGCCTTGCAGTCGACAGTGTTGTAGCTAGCCTTCCAGTGCGCCATCCCACACGCCATGTCCCTTTTGAGTGTTTCAGTGATACAGTCCCTGCCACCACCACCGTCTACTATGGTGTACGCCTCTCCTATTATTTCCGTGTCTGAGCTGACTTTATCAAACACAGACAACGCATACAACCAGACAACACTCCCATATTTGGTTCCACCTTGCCAGCTGCACCACAGTCACCTGCACCCCGGCAGCCCACTATTCCCCTCCTGAGGACTTTGTATGGTTTCGGGTATTCAGCTTAGGGTAACCCTTGATCCTTGATAGTATCCACCACATATGTTTGCTTACAGTAAGACGCCCTTCAGTCCCCGATCATTTGGTTGCTTTGCGCTAATTCATTCTGGTTCGTATCACTTTCGCCAGCTCAAAAATATTCTAGAGGAGCAATCCGAAGATAAGCCATGGTGTGGATGTGTACCCAGATTAGCAAGAGCCTTGCATATGAGTCTGGGTACCTCCTACCCCTATGCTTGCAGGTGTTGAGAAATCATGTTTTATTGTACCTTATAGTTACCTTCGATCCCTGAGTCTGTAGCTAGCGGGGTATGCAAAAATCGCGGACTTTATGCGAAAGGTTTGGGAGTTGGAGTGCATATCCACGCTTTTCACAGCGTATTTGAGCCCCCGCTGGAGCGTAAACACAAGCACGCCTCGCCGGCGGCATAGGGAGCTTAGTCTCAGGGTCATTTCAAATAGCGGTTCTTTCTGAAGAATAGAGGAGCAATATTAGCCTACTAAATGAAATCAAAGTACATCAAAGTACATTGATGCGATGCTCTCACTTGCCGCGCGGATTGACCCCCTCGTCCACCAAAATGTTCTCGAACCCTTGTTTGCCCATCCAAACTCCAAATCAAACAAAGGGCAGATTTCCTAATTGAGAGGACTTGGTCTCCAGCTTGGTAAGGTTCCGCGCTTTCATTGCAATGTTTCTGCCTGGGATGAGCAGGGCTGCGAGACTGACCAGCGAAGGGTCCAACCAGCACAGTACACATTATGTCACGTGGTCGAGTGTGTAAAAACCGGACCACGATATTTGCGCGCTTGCACACCGGCGCGCCTTTATTTTGTTGAGTCCCACCCACCAGCCCTCGCTTTCATCCTCGGAAAATTGCCTCACAACACAGCACATTCATATCGCAGCCACCCTTTCCTCAGTCTTATTACCCACTCTGCTTGTCCTTATTTCCATGGTCGTGAGGTTTGGCCACCCGACCTGCGAGTCCGATCACGTCTCGGTGCCCCAGACCCCTATACATGCGCTGCGCACGGGATCCCCTGAACCACTGGTTCCTGACGACTCTATGCACACTCCATCTCATGTTACTAACCCTTTGAAAATATACACGGTCGTATCCACCGGAGCCTAAGTGGTACATTTGATTGGGTCTGATTGAACTTGTAGGGACGTAGGAATACCGTACAAGCTCAATATTCAAATAGCACAAATCGGAAATTGACAGACGTTGTTGGCGGTGGAAAGATGACGGGCTGGCATTCCTAGGCAATGCCAATTCGAATCCATAGGTCTCGAACTCCCAAGCTCAAAATTACACCCGTTCGGCTCCCGTCTAACCCTGATCGGACCTCATTTATAAGGCGCCAGCATTCCAAGGCAACTGGCGCATGCTTATGTCGTCGTGAGAGAGTGCCTCGTGGCCACTTGGTTTAGCTTATGATAAACCCTAGCCAGCCACCCAGTTGCGAAATATCAAAGCCCAGCAAAACCTAGGATTCTCAATTGCGAAAGTGAAACATACATACACGTAGGTTACAAATCACTAGCTAAACAGTACGCCCTCACAGCTGGAACCCCGACCTTAAAGGCCCTAATTTACCACTCCCACTGACCCAACGTTACCTACCCTATATATACTCGACATACTTCAAATTTCCCGGCTGGAGAATACACCAGTAAAGATGAATGGGGAGGCCTCAGTTCCTGAAACCGATCAAGACTTGATCAGTAGTGCAACGGTGAGTGGCCATCTGCATTTGCTTTATCTTCATGCAAGCTGATTATTGGATATATAGTCGGGAATAGCTATAATTGGTGCTCTTGCTCGGCGTGGTTGCTCAGACCTTACGACAAATATAGACTTGGCAGCATGCAGCAACTTACCATTGGCTGGAGGGGGGTTTTGCGATGTTTATCAAGGAAGCACAAATCGTGGCGACAAGATCGCTATCAAATCTCTGAGGCTATACGACAAACCTGGGAAGGATAATGAGAAAGAGAAGATCCTCAAGGTCGGACCGGCGTCGTTGTGCTGATATCGTTTGAACTCGCTGATAATTTGCGACTGAGAGTAGCGTGCAGCCAGGGAGTTATATCACTGGTCGAAACTGAAACACCCAAATATATTGCCACTGATGGGACTTGCCATGTTCAGAGGGCACCTGTCTATGATATCTGAGTGGATGGAGCACGGGAGTCTGATGGCATATATCAGTCTAAACGTTGGTGTAGATCGAATTGGACTCGTGAGTAATTTACTTGTCTACATTTAGGCTTGACACTGAAGTTTACAAGTGTGTGGGTATATGCTCGGGACTGTCGCATATCCATGGAAATGATATGGTAAGCGAATTAGCAAACAGCGAGGCATTGCGGATTGATTGAACCATTTGGTGCACAGGTTCACGGCGATTTGAAAGCTGTAAGACGCTTCTGCCATCGCTTCAGTCTTCGAAGTTTGTGACACTATCGTTCTATACATTATCCACCCACCAGGCAAATGTGATGGTATCTCGCGACGGTGTAGCAATGATTGCCGACTTTGGGAATTCCCAGCTCAAGGACCTTACACTCAAGTTTACAAACACCACAAGCTCAAGTCTCTCGGTTCGATGGGCGGTATGAAGTTATATCAGCTTGTTGGGCTCTGCTGATGAGTTCTACTAGGCACCTGAACTCCTGGACGGAGATGATGACCCACAAGTGACTAAGGAATCGGATGTGTATGCGTATGGAATGGTATGTCCATAGACGCTTTATGTTACTTTGTTTCTAATCACCCTATTATACTAGACGGTGCTTGTATGTAAACGCGCTCTTGATATTTAATCAGGTCTAGTTGCTCATGCTTTTGTTACAGGAGACACTGACAGGCAAAGTTCCCTTTGAGGAATTTGGCGAACGGAAGGTTCTGACCTTGGTCGCACTTAAACGGCAAACGCCTGCACGGCCAGCAGCCGGCGTGACCGATGAGATATGGGAGATCCTACAGCGCTGTTGGGCATGGAAACAGACCGAGAGGCCGAATATTACGCACATCGAAAAGCTGATTGGCGACGCATATACCCAAATTTGCGTCAAAGCAAAGGAGCTGGACAACACTGGTTGTAACAACTCCCGGGTACGTACTTGACGGTTCTCAGGAAGGTTTACGTGTATATTGACCTTAGGCGGGGTCGCCTATCCGGACCAACTATATCCAGATGAAAGAATCAGCGACTCCCAAGCCGGAAATAAGTAGCGCAACTCTGTCAGATTATCTCTCCGGAGACCATAGGAGAAAATCCCAGAGTTTTCCAGGCTCGGCGGAAAAGCACTTTGGACAAGCCCAGCTAGGAAAATCAGTGTCACCTGATGCTGGAGTTCTGGCTGTTCGGAACCGAGAGCCCGAAGAAGACCACCCCGGCAAGCTAGAGAACATGTATCACCAAGCAGCCGCAGATTTTGAGAGAGGCCGGCTAGCGGAGGCAGAGTCATTGTGGGTCAAAGTAGTGGCCGCCTGGAAGGAAGTGCTCGGAACAGATCATCCGAACACGCTGCAGGGTGTACATTGCCTAGCAACCACATACCTGAAGCAAGGTCGGCTCACAGAAGCAGAGTCTCTTGGGGTGGAATTAGTAGCTGCCCGGAAGCGAGTGCTCGGAGTGGATCATCCTGATACACTACAGAGTATGAATTGCCTAGCGGTTGCATACCAGGAACAGGGTCGATTGGCAGAAGCGGAGGTGCTAGGGGTCGAGGCACTGGCTTTCCGGAAGCGAGTGCTTGGGGCAGAGCATTCTGATACACTTTGGAGCTTGCATAACCTAGCATTTGCACGCTATCGACAAGGTCAACTAGCAGAGGCTGCGTCGCTGGGGCTCGAACTAGTGGCTTCCCGGAAGCGAGTGCTCGGAGCACGGCATCCCGATACACTATGGAGCCTGCATAATCTAGCGCTCACATACCAGGAGCAAGGTCGACTGACGGAGGCAGTCTCACTGGGAATCGAAGTAGTAGCTGCCCGAAAGGAGGTTCTCGGAAGCGATAATATCGAAACGTTGCAGAGCGTGCATAATCTGGCGCTTGTTTACGAAAAGCAATATCAATATGCAGAGGCGGAGGCACTCGGGGTCGAAGTAGTGGCCGCCCGCAAGCGAGTGCTCGGAGCGGACAATATTGACACGCTATGGAGCATGCATAACCTAGCAATTACATACCGCAGACAAGGCTATCTAGCGAAGGCGGAATCGCTGGGAGTCGAAGTGCTAGCCGCTCGGAAGCGGATTCTTGGAAAAGATCACCCTGACACTATCAATAGCATGCTTAACCTTGCGGGTATATATCAGGCGCAGAATCGATATCTCGAGTCACGATCGCTTATTAGCCAAGCTGATAACTTAAAAATAGTGGCCGATTCGTAGCAACTTGTGGTTTACGTTCTGCCTCTCCTGGGAATGCAGCTTATGTACACAGAGAGAATTTCAGTGATATTGGTGGATGGCCCACACCTAACTATCCTCCTGGCTAGTCCTGTTTCTCCCTCGAGGTTTAATACACGCATGAATCTTAACATCCTTTATCAACTGGCATCTAGAATGTGAACGGGCGTAAATATGATGCCAGATATATCTATAGGCAGAGGGTAAGTAAGCGATTTACGAGCTGTACTGTGACAAAGGAGCGGTGTCAATGGGGTGAATACAGCTCTCCCCCCTCTTAGGGGGACTAGGCCGGACATTATCCTTGCAGATACGTTTTATGGGATACTACGCACCTATTCAGACCGATGACTTAAGGGCAGCGAGAACAAGTGGGGGCGCGATGTTCCCCCAAGAGGGGCAATGCCTAGATTTCTGTCAACACGACGTTACAGTAGTTCGATCTTGAAGATACTGATTTGACCGGTTTGTGGACCTCCTGCTACTTGTAGGAACGATTTTACCAGACCCTGATTTTCCTACCAATATATTGCTTAAAGGCGGAATCGTTCCATCACCACAAGTGGCCAGTAGGAGGCTTGGATCCAAGTAATATTTGGACATGTAATTGACTTGCTTATCGCGCCTCGATGCTAGCCGTCGAGCCAGAGGGCTTCTCACTCTTCAAGTTGTGCTTGCGAATCGACGCGGTGATTGGACAGGTCACGTAATCGTTGAAAGTACCTGTAAGGTCCTCGATCTTTCAACCAATGTATATAGACTTGAGCGGCGACGAAGTCGCCGTGGTGATAATGACAAACCTTAACACAGATAATTGATAGGTAGTATCGAAGACCGAGGGGCAAGAAACGGGGGACCGGGCCTATAAAGGTGCCCGGGTCCATACATTCACATACACGAACGAGACGGTCACGCGCGGCGCCTGCCGCGCTCGCGCGCATACGGGTTAGATAATCATTACATTAATCGTGCCGTTACAGTACCTAAGAGGTTACAGGTCGAATATCCGTTATGCGGTTATTGTCAATTATCATAATTTCTGTTTAATTAGATGGTTTGAATGCGTAACGCGCAAGTTTTAGTCAAAGTCCTTACGTGCCTAGCCCCGATCAACTTTCATTACACTAGCAGTGTTGCGTCAAAACGTGAGGTCAAAACCTATGTGATACTTTACCGTTGCGTTCGCACTGGGGGGTCTCAGGTGACTGAAAAACATTAGCAAACGCGCTGAACCGAAAATGGCCGCTTTCAGCGATGGATTGCATCATTTTTCAGTCACCTTGCGCATGGTTCACAGTCTTCAATACCACAAAAGGGAAATTTGAATAGGTTGTGGAGCTCATTCGCCCCCCAGTCACTCCTAGAGATAATCTTCAGCGTATCAGTCACTGAAAGCGGACACGCCTAGCGACTTGAGTCACGAGTTCTCAGTGTCGATGTGACTAGAATTCAACGCGATTAGGCTTCACAGTGGTTCCGTGGGCTGGTGCGCTGCCTTGGCCCTCGGGAGACTGGAAGTAATGGTTTCGGTTTTACAATCTTCACAATAGGTTCGCTCCGTAAGTTTGTGTTGATAATCAGTCGCGCCGGAGTTACAGTAAGTACCCATGTGACGCGTCGATCTCCATATTGCTACGCGCCAATCAGCTCGCGATTCTCGATATCTGTTGGTGTTGCGTCCAGAAGCCAGAATCATGAGGTTGTCTGGGTGCTAACCACCTGGTGAGATATAAATAGAAACAGCCCTTGCGTGACGATAGAAACGGGTGGTGATCAATCAGGAGCTTGAGGTGATTGAAAGGAATGCTCAAGGAGGTGATGTCTAGTCTGTGTGACTTGCGTACACCGTGGACCACAAGTCTCCGTAAAATACGGAGGTTTATGCGGAGGTTTCCTCCGTGTTGTTGGCAAAACACGGCGGTAAACCTCGTATCTTGGTCAGCGGTCGTTGGAGTGCCTTGATCTCGATGCTGGATACGGCGATTATCTCCGTGTTTTGCCAAGGACTGGGATCAAACTCCGTAAAATGCGGAGTTTTGGGGCCCATAGTGGTAAAGCATCAAAAGCAATACTATATGCGCATGCAGTATGTAGTAGTATGGAGGGCAAACATGATGAGTGCGATTCAGGATTCGCATCCTATGGATCGATATACAGACTGAAGAAACCGCTCAACAAAAAATGACTGGGCTCGTAAGCCTTGTGGGAGTTTGGGATTCGGATACCTCCCTCACTATACACCCGAGTGCTTGTGATTGTTCGTAGGCGCTCGTGAGATCGGCATTCGTTTTCTCACTAATCGCTCGTGATGGTTCTTGAGCGCTTGATCTGCTAGTCTTGAGTCAAACGAGAGGGGTCCCTGTGTCATTGAAGTTCTCACGAGTAGGACTTTTTGCCGAAGCCCACTTACTCAAATTTAGTAGGTTGGTCTAATCGGCTTATGAAAAGCTCGGAGAGTCCCGACAGGCATCCGCCGGCTACTATGAGGTGCCCGTAATATGAGTACATCGCGCCTATCTGTGGGACCCGGGTTTACAGTAAACTGTATAGTCAATCTACCGTCGTAGCTAATGGGCTGAACCGCTATTCGACGACCAGTGTGCATTCAACCTTCCGATACACCCAGTTCAAAGGCAGGATGTTCAAACCCAAATCCAAGGCGCAAGCTTGACAGTGACCCAAAGGACTGGTTTAAATGTACTGCGCTCAGGAAGTGCCTTGTCCAATGATAGGATTCCGAGGAAACCCCATTCGCTAGCCTCCCAAACCGGGCGCACAGCTGTTGGGATCCGGCACGTTTTTATCTAACGGTACCGATCGTAATCGTGCTCATATGCGAACACCCACCTCGTTGAGGTCATGACAATAATGATCACGTACAAGCCCCAGCTCTGAAGAGTCCAAGTCGGAATAGTATTCACTCTCATCACTGGTGAATGCCGTGCTGCGAGCTCGAACTGAGCGCGAATATAAAGATACCAGGAGCAGCCCACCAAACTGTTGCCTCCAAGTTTCCTCATTAATAAGGAATATCCCTGGCCACTAAACGTTGTAATCAACTCAATCCTTAGGCGCATCACTTTTTGCGTTATGCCCCCTATGAGCGCCCCAGTGGTCGAGTCACCACCATTAATACCACCCGCTATGCTGTAAGTCTTTTTTGTGTCCTTTCAGTCCGTGCTAACTTAGCCGACGGGCAGGCCGCGCATACAAGTGGGCAATACTCTTGTATCTGGCCCTGTCCTCCCCGCTGAGGCATCATCCTCTGAATCACTGCGAGAGGCTGTTCCACTCCTAAGGTCTTTGTATGGTTTTAGTCACTCAACTTAGGGTGCCATCGTGTAACTTCAGCTGTGGCGGGCGCTCGCTTCCAATAATACTTCATTTTAACACTTGGCCTTTGGTATACGCGTGTTAACCCGAGGAGGTCGATTCCCTTTTGTTAGCTTGGAGGGTCGTCCGGAGAGTTGGTTTGAACCCTGCCTTGGTTGGAATACGCATACAAAAAATGAGGGTAGAGTAAGTCTTCGTGGCCCTCATTTCCTTTGTACGCTCAAAGCAGGTTGATAAAATTGCGTTTCAAAGTATTTCCTTTTTACAGTCATCTCTAATAGTCATGCTCCTCGCTTGGATATATGGCTGTTTTGCAAGCACCGCATCATCAATTAGCGGGGTACATTGACATTTCAAACTTCATGCCGGTGATTTGGCCTAAACATTTTGAAGGATAATCTAGCCTTGAATGGGTAGTCATGCAGAGGAAAACTTACCAGGGGTGAAAGGACCAGGTTTGCAAGTGTCGTAAGTGTAGTCCTAGATTCTCAGTGATAGGTTAGCCAAATCAATTGGTTAGATAAACGTTAGGACGAACCATGTAGTTGCGGATAGGATTTTGGCCCACCAAGCCCAGCCCGGAGCAAGAGTCGCAATTAACTGGACATCCTGCAGGAGGAGTCGCCTCGGCAGGGGCGCCAATAGACTCAGCTCAACCGGGCCATTTAAGATGGCAATTAATGCAGGTTACTTACTGGGAGACAGAATCGCCAGCGTTCCTGGACCCTTCACCTTGGAATGTGTGATACAAACCGGCCTGAGTGCCTGGGGCATATCAGTGGAAGCTTAAAGGTACAGGCCGAGTACCTACCCAATGGTCAACCTCGTGAGTCAGGATTTTGCCGAAGCTGTAGTTGAGCTGAGAGTTGTCTAGAGTTAAGCCGCCCAAAGAGAATAAGCCCTCGCATAGAAGCGTGTCACCCAGGATTTTATTCCATCGGAATACTACACCGTCGAACTGAGGAGCATCGGTGTACCACCAGACGGTACTCCGAGCTCGTTTACGCACAAAGGTCGGAGAGAACGATATAGCGCGATCGGCGTCGTTCGTACATATTGGGTCCTGAGTTGGTTTGGTTGTGGATGTTCTGCAATCACTCGGCGTTCATGGCGGATTTTACTGCGCGAAAAATACCCTTTCGCTCCTGGTGGTGCTATGAGAACATGTATGCTTGTATACTGTGCTGGACACAAACCTTGATATGGTCGGTTCCCTGCGCCGTCCATTCATTTAGTGGGCCCTTCATGAGTTAGTTCGGAGTTCTTCGCTCAAGTGTTGGACTTCAAGTTGACAGTACCATAGAAGTCTATACCATATCAGTCTGACGCTCCAAGGTCTACGAAGTCCGCCAAGCCGCACTAGAGCAGGCACATAATTTTCACAACTCTGACCTTGGCCATCGTTTCCGCTGCTCGCCGTTCGGCCCACACCAGGTATATATAGCTATATATCGCGTTTATAGGCAGAAAGCCGATCCCACAGGGTGACAAATTAGGTACAGCATACAACAGAAATGACAGACATCGGCAAGCCCAGTACAATCCCAAGTCCAAAATGAAGATGTTTCGCGATTACTGCGTCATCAGGTAGAACGGTAAATCGACATTGCAGACTTCATGCGAGCGATTTGGCCTAGGATCGCGAAGGAGAACTCAGTCAGGTTTGGGCGAGGAGCCAGTCCAAGATACTTACCGGGAGTGAAAGGACCAGACTTGCAAGTGTCGTATGTGTAGTCCTGGGGTTTCAGCGTTAGGCTCGTCGAATTGATTAGTTAGGTAGTAGTAAGGACGCACCATATGGTTGCGGATAGGATCCTTGCCAGCCAAAGCAGTGCAGGAGTCGCGGTTTACGGGGCATCCAGTAGCGGGGCTTGCCTCGGCCGGGGTACTAAGATAATTCAACTCAACTGGGTCCTTTCAAATGGTAAGCAAAATACTTACTCGGAGACATAATCACCAGCGGCGTCGGAACATCCACCTTGGAATGTGTGATACAAGCCGGCCTGTGCGCCAGAGGCCATCAACACTAGCTAAAACATAAAGACCAAGCACGCACCCAATGTCCAACCTCGTGGGTCAGAATCTTGCCCTGGTTATAGTTGGCCTATGCAAGGGGTCACGTAAGAGGTAGCAAAAGGGAATATAGAATAATAGCGCACAAGGGTACCACCGGGGATTGTGTTCCATTTGAAAACGACACCGTCAAGCTTAGGGGCGCCAGCATACCACCTGACGAAATACTCAGCTTGGATATATGCGCCAAACTTAGGAAACCCTTACCAAGGGAAGGTGGCAAAGCCTCCAAGAGACGAAGCTGAGAAACCGACCTAAGGAATAGATTACGCTTAACACGTGAGAGTGTCGATACATGCTCAAACTAACGCTGTAAATGTTGAGGTCCTTGGCAGTACCGAGGTGGAGCAGGTTCTTCATTGCCGTAGCAAGAGCGCTGATATCCGCAAACTAATTAGCAGCGGTGAACAAGGTAGCCTATGATTAAAACTAACTTTCCGCCCTGGTTGTCGAGGTTGTTGAACCAGTTGGCGTTCTTGGTGTACTTGAGGCCAACGCGTTGGAAGGTCATCCCGGAGCCGGCGAATTGCGAGTTGAGGGCATTCATCGCGGTGTTGACTTGGGCAGCTGTAAGGTATCCTCCAGCAAAAGCTGACAGAACAGGATAACCGAGTCAGCCGATGTCAAACCCTTGCAACCATAGTACGCACTAGTGTCCTTGTAGATCACGTTCCTAAATTGGAGATGTAAATACAAAACAGGAGAGCGAATACGGGATCGGCTCACCAATAAACCTTGACGATACGGTTGGCCGGGGCGACCACGGCGGCATTGGTCAACTGAAGGCGAGTCTCGTCGGCAGTAGCCAGACCAGCGAGAGGAGCATGGTCGGCACCGCAAACAAGGTCACCAGCAGCGCGGGCAGCAAGAGTGGCGTTGCCGAGTGGCATGGCAAAAGTGCTGGAAGCAGCAAAGAGAGCAAAAGCAGCAGCGATAAAACGATTGAAGGCAACCATGGTGGTTGGAGTGGAGACTGTAAAGACTGACGAGAGAGAGAGAACTGGAACCTGAGGAATTCTGCCCGGCTAGGTGGGCATTTTATAGGGGAAAAGTGAGTTATGCAACCTTGGTGACGCGACTATGGATGGGTACCAGGAGAAAAGAAGTACGGTGCCGACCTGACTCGATTCAGCACTGAATACCGTGCATACACCGAGCCACAGTCTTTACCCGGAAGGATCGCATGTACCGGGAAATACCCCTTGGCAGATTGCGCGCATGACTATCAAAAACAAGGGTAGATCATCGTGAGCGTCTTCGAAGAACATCTATCGTTTGCGTTTTGCAAATTTAGTTGGCGGGGCGTCGATCATTCGCTGGATGAGCCAAAAATTGAATCAGCAAGGACGAACCTGTGAACGAGCGGCGAGTGCTCGTTCGAAGGAGTAGAGTACAAACATGCACTCGATTGACGTGCTGTGTGAACTGGAATCGATAGAGGCAAGCTGAGGCTCTCGAGGAGCCTGAACAAAATCATGGATCAAGAGTGGAACATCGATCGCCCCTATACATCACGGTCGGGACCGCGAACCAGATCATAATTGAGAAGTCGCGAAGCAAAAAAGACTTGGCGCACCAAGTTCCCTCTTCAAATTCGCTTCCAGGCAGGCCGGCAGTGCTTCAATACAGTCACTCAACACCACAAGCGCCCAAATTCATATCATCTTAACCTTAGCCCTCCGACCGGAACCGGGCCCACCACGTGTAACAGCAGCAACCCGTGCCTGCGCGTCGAATATAAACGTTTTTCAATTCAAGTACCGCCCTCGATTCGTACAATAAACTCAAACCCAACGCTGGACAACTACGCTTCCTTTGATACCGGCGCTCTCGACTGTTTGCGAGTCGTCCTCCAAGATCCGGTTGGGGAATGTAGTGCCGATCGTGTACGGACGCGAGGCGGCCCCTGGAGTCGATCTATCCCGGAGTTTTAGTATGGTGTGGTGGGAGTGGACTAGTCGACTTACGCGTTGATAAAGTTTCGGATGTCGCCCACGGTGTGGCTGAGGTTCATACGGCAAGTGAGTCTAGGGCGGTCCGTTCAGTAATTTTGTATTACGAGGCTCGGAGAAGAAAATTTACCGTGTGCCATCAGCGAGTCGGATCTGTATGCTTGTCGTTGGCAACGAGTTGTCTACTTCGAACCTGGTCTGGATGGAGTCTGGCTCTGTGGCTGTACTGGGTCCGGCGCTCGTGTATGCTCCAGGAACCGACGTCTCGCCCGAAGCAGGAGTGACTGGGGCCCCGAGCCGGTTTCCGCCACCCGAAAATGGTACTGCAGGTTTAGGTGGCGGGGGTTGGTATTCTTCATGCGTCCGTTGAGCGACGCGAAGCTCGACCGGCTGGCCAACGCGTACGTTCAAAACCGAAGGAGGAGCCGAACCCGAGTTGATGGCGCTTAAAGTGGCCTGGTTGGCGGGGTCATCGTATTTAAGGAGTGGGCCATCGGCGATGCTGAACCCGTCGCGCCAGAACGTGATTTCACGGACCGCAACTTCCTCGCGCTGTTCGATTTTGTGAGTTTATACGAGTGGGTCGGTCGTTATCATTACTCACGTCGCCTGCCTCTTGACCAGGTGGCGGAGCATTAGGGTCGGGGATATACGTAGACTCGACATCCTCGGATCCCAAAGTATGCCCTCCACCCGCAAATAAGTTAGACCTGGGAGCGCTTGGCTCGGCACCCGTACCGGATGACGACCCTTCGGCAGCCTTGCGGAATATGTCGCGCACGAGGTTGGGTGGACCTGAACGCCTGCGTGCGTCTGGGTTCTCAACCGACAGCCCAGATCGCTCGCCTCCTGCAAAAAGGTTCACAGGTTCGTCATCGTCATCGTTTTCCGCTGGGCGTTGGGACCTGCTCCGTCCTGATGGCGGGGCAGAAGCGGCTAGATCGCCTAGAGTGGCAATACCACCTGCCCGTGCTCCTGGGCGAGACCTACAGTCCTCGTCAATTGACTGGATTTTATACGAATATTCCAGATACTTGCGACCCGGTTCCTCCCCAGTCTCCGATTCTACCAACCCTTCCTGCTCCGCTTCCCTGCGAGCTGGATCCGCCGGATGCACGCGCAGCCCATTCAGCGGGCAATGGCTCTGGTACGCCTCCTCCGAGTGTATTTCCACCAGAGTTACCGTCCGACATAATCTATCTAATCAAGTGCTGGTCGAGAATGTAGCAAACGGTGATGGAGGTTGGGGTTGAGACGAGTGTGCGTGTCTCAGGGTCTTGTATGACGTAAGGCATGAAACGCCCAAGACAGATCCGGAATTAAAAATCAAAAATTAGAGTCGACGACGATCACCAAAGTAAGCAAGTTGCAAAGCCAAAGAATCCGTTCTAATCTTGCCGGTACGACTCGTCTTTCCCACTTGTTGTCAGTCGGAAACCAGGAGGGCGTCGTTTGACTCCTGCATACCCATTGGAGGATCCTAGGAGGGCACCTCATCTTGTGAGTGCATTGGCTAATGCTCTAGCTAACTTAATGACCAGACTGCCCAAATACAGGCAAAATGTCTCAAGCAGAGGCGTCCACTTCCAGCGTTCCACCGGAGCCCTCGGCCTCGGCAGAACCCGCAACCAAAAAGCCTATCACAATCATTACGATCGGAATGGCAGGCTCGGGAAAGACGACTTTTGTCCAACGAATCAACTCGTACCTTCGCTCCACCCCTTCTCCGGTTACTGGCACCCCACGTCCGCCATACGTAATCAACTTGGATCCCGCGGTGGCGAATGTCCCGTTCGAGGCTAATATTGATATCCGGGATACAGTGGATTATCGAGAGGTTATGAAACAGTGAGTCGTGTTCCTCGAGTGCCAGTGTATTTGACCGGTGGCACATGGGAAAAGATACAACTTGGGACCAAACGGCGGCATTCTAACTTCATTGAATTTATTTACGACTAAATTTGATCAAGTTTTGACACTCGTTGAGAAGCGTTCCTCAGAGGTCGAGTGAGTAAATAACTTGGTAGTCCTGTTTATCCACTGAGTTCACTCGTTCGAACAGTTATATTATCCTAGACACCCCTGGGCAAATCGAAATCTTCACTTGGTCAGCCTCGGGTGCGATCCTTACGGACGCCTTGGCCGCCAGCGGCCCCGCCTGTCTCGTGTATATTATCGATACCCCACGATGCTCGGCTCCCGCGACGTTTATGAGTAACATGTTGTACGCATGCAGGTAAGTAGCTAATATTCGCCATCCATATCCTGACCAACAACTCCCACTCCGAAAGCATTTTGTACAAGACTCGATTACCATTCATAATCGTATTCAACAAGACCGATGTGACCCCACACGAATTTGCAGTTGAATGGATGTCAGATTTCGAAGGTGAGCCACCGATCTGCGCCAACGTAGCCGAAGAGTCAGTCCAACTGACGGATTTATTAAAGCATTCCAGGCTGCTCTTAGTTCAAGAGAACACCGGGACGCAGACGGCGAACCGACGTATATGAGCAGCCTAATGAATAGCATGTCACTCGTTCTGGATGAATTCTACCGCCACTTGAAGGTGGGCCATTAACCGATAGCTATTGTCTGGGCAATTAACGTCCGCTGTGGGTAGGCTGTGGGTGTATCCTCGGCGACTGGAGCTGGAGTGAGTGACTTCTTCAAGGCCGTCGATGAGGCCAGGGACGAGTACGAGACGTAAGTATTCATCCACAGAGCATTTAATTTGGAAGGGATCTGACTAAATGGCGATAGGCAATACAAGCCCGAGCTCGAAAGGTTGAAGAAAGAGCGGGTAACTATGAATAATAAAATTCATAACTAGTATCCTGACATACGTTTAGGACGACAAAGAAGCAGCAGGCAAGAAAGATTCCCTCGATAGGCTAATGAAAGACCTCGCCGTCGACAAACAACAGGCCGAAGGACCAAACGCCCATTGGACCGGCCGGGAAAACCCGTACCTCGATCGATGGGACGACGCGGGGGAGGACGAAGGCGACGAGCCTGTGATGCAATTCCGTGGGATGGGTCGAGGATTTGCTTCAAGACGGGTGGATGACGGCGCCATCGACGATGACGAGAATCGGGAGTATGACGTCGACGCAGAGGATGACATTGTCGACCGAGGTGCGCTTGAGTCAACGATCAAAAATCAATTAACTAAAATGGTATGTGTTTCACAGATGATGATGTCGATCCAGGGATGAGGGAGAGTCTCCAACGTGCGAGCAAGGGCTTGCGGGGCGGTGTGAGGTGGCCCAGGCCTGGTTAAGGGTACCTTAGGTATGACTGAAATGTTCAATGTATTTGACTCCGTACAGGATCGAAATATGATATTCGTGCACCACGATTGATCTTGTTAAATTTAGAGCGACCGCTACAGGGGCGAATGACGTCAGTACGCTTACACATGAAGGTGGCGCGCTAACCACGATTTAAGAGCGCGCTAGTGAAATGCGTTGGCCGCACCCTCTCTCGTAAGCTTTCCGTAACATACCGTCACG
Source organism: Ceratobasidium sp. AG-K (assembly GCA_037039685.1). Classification (NCBI taxonomy): domain Eukaryota; kingdom Fungi; phylum Basidiomycota; class Agaricomycetes; order Cantharellales; family Ceratobasidiaceae; genus Ceratobasidium; species Ceratobasidium sp. AG-K. The sequence continues at coordinate 7,404 of JAWNGF010000006.1, read as the reverse complement.
ACAGCCACGACTATCAATATTCTTCGAAACAACCCCTACATCCAACACGCTATACCTGCAACATGAGAATTCTAGTTCTGGGTGGAACAGGTGCCATGGGCATCCTGTTGATTTACAAAGCCCTAGCCGCTGGTCATATAGTGACTGTCTATGCGAGAAACCCATCCAAGTTGCCAGAGGGTATGTTGCCATTATGCATAGTTCCATCGCAGACTGACCAGTTTCCAATGAATAGACATTGCCTCGCATGAATCCGTGATTATCAGTAAAGGCGAGCTCACGGACGAGGAGTCCCTACGACATGCCATGCGTAACACAAATGCCATCTTATCCAACCTCGGTCCTGGCACAACTCCCTCCCACTTTCCTGGTGCTCACCCATCGGGAACACCCCTTGCCAAAGCGTATTCCCTCATCATCCGAATTATGAAAGAGCCCGATGTGCTATGCAAGCGGATCGTCTTGCTCGGGACCGTCAGCATTCCTGATCCTGCGGACAAGCGGGATCTTGCGATTTGGACTCTCGTCCAAGGAGTCAAAGTCACAGCGTACGATGCCTATGCAGACGAGGTCGCTATTGGCGAGACATTTAGAAGAGAGGGTGATGGGATTGCTTGGACGATCGTTCGAGTCCCGCTCTTGACCAAGAGCGAATCGGAGCAGACGGTCGTTGGGTACGTCGGGGCACCCAAGATGGGCACCTATGTGTCGAGAGCTGGATTTGCTGCGTTTTGCTTGAGCGAATTGAGTCGTGGAGAGTGGATCGGCAAGGCACCGATGATATCGTCCAAGTAACCCTCAATTTTGTATGAGCTTGCTATAATTAGATTGGCCTATGTATACATCTTTAATCGTATTTGCTTGGAACTGACTAGTCACGTGGTGATGCCTCAGCGCGATCCTTTCACCACCATCGTCTCCAATTCTTACCATACTCGCGCCAAGCTCGATCCGAACGCGAATATGGAGTCTCCAGAACCTATAACCGATGCGGTTGATCTCGCCGAATCTGTCTATAAAGAATGCTGGGATGAATTTCAGTCTTGGAACTCGATTCAAGCCGTCGAGAAAACCCGCTTCAATCGAGCTTTGTTGGCCATGGACTTGCAAGAAGAGGAGGAGTTTGACGAAACTGTCTACAAGCGACCCACCAATAACAAGACCGTACGAGAGCTGTATACATCTTCCTACTCGGCACGCTATCTTGACGGGGATTCGCTTGATTTGGAAGATGACCTAGTCGAACCAGAGTTTGAACGGTCTAAAACCTGGAAAATCTTGACCAAAACAGAGACTATTCCCAGATATAGCAGTTTTTCGCCTGTTCGCCAGCTAAACTATATTCGCGGTGACCTCTGGATTAACGAGAAGGGAGAGTACATCCGCCTTGCTGCATTGCCCGATGGATCAATGCCCCAAGAAGAGGAAGCTAGAATAATTAATATCGTACACAATGAAGGCCACCAAATTGAAAAAGGCATACTAAAAAATGCCGAGACCGACGGAGATCCAGGCGCCAACCAAGAATCCATGCCATTTATTCCTCCCGAAATTCCTAAATATGGGATCAAAGATTACGGGGAGAAGTTTCACGACATTGAAGCATGGAGGGACGCGAGGGTACACTGGGACAACGATGGTATGTACATCTTGACTTGACGCCGTTCTGATTAAGCTCAGAGGAAAGAAAGAGGACATTATTGAAGGTGAAACAATTCGGAGATTGTTGTTTATCCATGGAATGGACGAGGGGAGCATCGATAGAACCGAGGTTCTTCCTCGCAACGTGGGCAATGTCTGTGGTATTCTGCGACACAGGTAATTGTCGTACAATTTTCCCGTCCCCTGCAGAAACTTGAAAGTCTCACAGAACCTACCCCAACCTCGATACCATATTCCCTAAAGACCCTCCTCTTCCACCTCTGCCCACCGACGATTGGTTACAACTCTCCGGTGTCGGTTCAAGCCTTGAAGACAGGGTCAGGGAACAAGTATTATATATATATGTCATCGGATTGATTGCCAAGGTGTTATGTGTCGCGCACATTGTAAGCCACACCGTGGGACGCTTGTTGCCTGACTGACCATAACGCCCGTTCAGTTCAAGCTCGGCAAAGAGCGATCCAAGCCAACCCAGTACGTGGACTAGGTCCTCAAACACCTAGATGGTCAGAGCCTACACGGACAGCTCCCGAATTGAACGCCAAATTCAAGCGCGACCGAAGAGTGCCGTGTGGACAGGGATGCTTTGTGACTGCAGAACCTGTGCCCGACCCAAGTAATTTTGTAGGTTTCTTGCCTTGGTTGAGATCATTTTCTAAGGATATTGTCCAGAGCGACGACGTGGTTGGACTTGAGAATGGATCCGAGCTAAACCCGCAAGTAATTGACGATATCAAAACAATATGGAGAGCAGAGGCGGACGCAATGCCCTGTGATGTAGCCGTGCTTGGATTGGACAGATTCACTTGTCGACAAGTATGTTACACTGTTGTAGTTTACGCCCATGCTAACATAAACTAGGCTTATCACGTGCGTTGCGAGATGTATCCAAATCTTGCCGAATCAGAATCAGAGAGTGACGATTCTAGTGGTGGCGACTGGCGAAAAATCAAAGGAAAGAGCAAAGAAAAGGCCGTTAGTAAGTTCGAGCGAATCGACTAGTACTTGTCCCGATAAACAGTCTCTGCGTTGCAGTCCGATCAAAGAAAGCACCGTGTGTACTCGCGCCCGCGTTCAACTTGGTACTCAATATGATAACCTAGGTCTGAGGAATGCGATCACCCTGGTCCATGTAGAGACAATCCGGCCTGCGCATGCTTCACACAAAAAGCCTACTGTCTACGAGACTGCAAGTGTGACTTTGCATGTTGGTCTCCCTTCACACACCTAGCGCGCACGATGTTGATATTTGCAGGTAAACTACGCCGGTTAGGGTGCGGGTGCACTAAATCCTCCAGCTCAAACATTTGTCGCACAGCCAAATGTAGGTGCTTTCAAAATTGGATTGAATGCGACCCCGATTTGTGCAAAGGATGTTGTGCTAGGTGCGTCTAACATGTCCCTGCCTAACCAGAAGGTTAATTTATTCATAAATTGCAGAGGTAAGGTCGATTTCGACGGATTAACCTCACTACCAACCGCCGGTCATTTACAGATGGATACCCATGCATGAATGTCCCCCTCCTGATGAGAAACTGGAAGGCGACCCAAGTCAAGCCCAGTCAATTTGGCAATGGACTGTTCCTCGCCACTGGGTCCAGTGCTGTCGAAGACGATCTCATAGCAGGCAAGTTTCTCTACTTCCATGTGTTCATTACTTTCACTTCCGGATAGATTATACTGGTGATATTGTCCAAGACCGCACGGGACTCCGTAGAAAGTATGTGATCACTATATATGCGTATATGCTTAACTAATGAACGGAACTATCCAGCGCGCTGGCAGAATCAAGCGGACGTAATTATTTGTTCAACTTTGCCGAACCGGGTCCCAGCCTAGATGCCGGATTCATCGGAAATGAATCCAGGTTCGCAAATCATCCAATGAACGGAAACCAAAACTGCCATGCGAAATGTAGGTTGGCACATCTTCAACACGCGCAAGGCTCACAAAGATGTAGACGTATGCGTCGGCGGAGAATTACACATTGGGATATATGCTAGTAAGAAAATTCTCAGCCATGTCCAAGTCAATTAGCTGACTCGCCTTAGTGAAACACTTATATCAAGGCGACGAACTGCTATTGCACTATGGTGAGGGATTCTTTATCAAGGAACCTCAAAACTACAAGCAACGACATGGCGATTCGGACGTCGAAGCAAGCGGCGAAAACGAAGAGGAGCTCGAGACGGGTAGTGGAGATGAGGATGAAGAGGATGAATATTCCGAGGTGGAGGATTCGGAAGAGTCTCTATAAACTATTGTCATACAACTGAGGCTAACGTTACAAGATGACTTTTCAAGCATACATATTCCATAGCGTGCAATACCGGACAGATAAATCAGAGGCATTTAGCAGAACGTCAAAGTATATGCAAATCATATAAGTCTACCCGGCATACCCTAACTCTCGTGTACGAATCGTAATAAATGCGCACTAATCATATATTCGCCATTGAAACGACCCTTTCCCGCCTATAAACAGCCTCTCACGTCGTATATTCTATGATGAATGTTCAACACTGCTATGTGGATAGATGCTCTAGGTTGAATTAGTTTGTGAGACAAATATTATCAAAAAAGCCCACACAAACTCACCCTCCATGCAGTCATAAACTTCCGCGGAGACTCCCAGCGAGTTGCTTGATAACCAAGATTAGCCGCTCGGCGTCTGAGCCCTCATATTGGCTAGACCCAACCATGTCCAAGTCAGCCTGAGCAGCGCAAGGACAGCAATAGCAACCTACCGTGGCGTCGGGAAATCTGGTCAAGCATTTCCCTGTATTCCGCTGTCTGGGAACGTATTTCCTGGGTCCACGCACGGTTATAGGATATCTCCTCTTTTGCCAACGCTATCCTATCCCTTTCTCCAGTCGCCAACTGTTGCAACGTTGCCACGATTACTTTACCGGTGGTCTCGAATCCTACACCTGCTTCGAGTTGAGCCATGGTAGGGATAGGATCATAAACAAGTGGAGGAACTGGAGGGGGTGGTATTCGTACTGGGCGCGGTTCTCGTGAACGGATGGGACCAGGGACTGGAGTGAATGCGCAGGGCGAGAAAGTGGGTGAAGGAGAAGGAATCTGGGTCCGGGCGGGACTCGGAGCAAGTTTTACAGAGACGTGATTTCGACATTCATCTCGAGAAGAGGTTGATGTGGGTGGAGTACTCGAACCTGCGTTGTCGAAGAGACTGGGATTTGTGGATTGAGAAGGTGACGAACTGGATGAGATCACAGGTGGAGATGTGCTAGGAGAGTACGCCTTAGATGGCTGCACAGGGAATGTCGAAGGTGGAGGGAATTGCACCGCCACCAACGGGGATCCAGTGGATTCGGTTTGTTCGGAATGAGCGAAACGAACCACAGGAGTAGCTTTGGTCGCCTGACCGCGTGGGGGTGGAAGGGCCTGTCCTGAACGTATACCGTGGTTGAAGGGATACGGATTGTGTTCGGCGCGAGGTGGGGGTTGGAAAACGTTTGGCTGAATGGGGTCAGGCTCGTGTCTGGGCTGAGGCTGAGGTTTGGAAGGTTGGCGCCTATTTTCGACTGAATTAGTAGAGGTGGAAGAGCGCTCAGCGCCGATTGGACCATATTCAAAGTCGTGCGCAACGCGGTTCCAGTGGTTTTTGTTCGTGTGTTTAGACGCCGGTTCAGGAATGGTGCTGTCTTCCGTCACGACAGGGCCCTTCTTTTTTCGGGGCCATAGTCTGAGTCGCTTCAGCCAGCTCGGCTTCTTGACTGGTTCAGGTTCGAGCGGCTGGTCGATGAATCGGTAGATGAAAGAGTCTCGTTCTCGTCGTTCGAGATGATTTTCATCTTCAATAAATCGATTGATGAAAGAATCTCGTTCTTGGGGCGAGTACATCGGGCGCTGAGTCATAGTACGTGGTAGTAGGAGGGAATGTGGTCTGGCTGGCTCGGTTTGTACTGGTGTGTTTAGATTCATTGCAGAAGAGGCAACTTAAATGCAGCGAGTCGCCGACAACGTGCAAAACTACGCTTCAGAGGACTTTCCTACCCAGCCCCGCCGAACCACGCTCGCGACTGCGGCTGTGTTCGACTCTATCCTCGAGAACCAGTAATATTAAGTCTACAATTAAACCGCATCAAGTTCGAGCCAGTTTGGGCCACCATGCTGGACGATGAGCAGTTTCAAGTATGTCTCAGTGGTGGCCAAGTGATTCCAAAACGCCAGGCGCCTGAGTCCATCGTTTCAACCAATCCGCCCCTCGATCCCTGTTCCTTCGTAATTCTTTTTTGGATAGAACAATCCACTTGAGAGGTACAGGATCTGTTCAGGGCTATGTCGAACGAAGCACCCGAGTAACAGGGCATAATGAGCCTCGGAGGGGTCAAACTCCGGAGCGCTGTAGGTTAAGCTGTGTTCTCACGTGCAGATGACGTATTACATAATTTACCTGGGAGCGAGCAGACACAGCAAAGCTACTGGAATCTCAGCCGATCACTGTCCACGGATGAATACTTGGACATAGACGTTTCCCTCCTAATGAGGTACCCGAAGGCGGCCCAATTTAAACCCAGCAGGTTTGGTAACGGGGTGTATGATATTCTACTAGGCAAGCCTGTCAACTTCCGTGGCTTCATTTCGTTCTCGTCTGGGCAAACTAAATAGTCAATCATTCCCGAAACCCAGCTCTATGTTGTATAAAATATACGACCATCATATATACATTCTTTTGACCGAGGAGCGGCCTCATAGAGGGTTACAGCAGTTTGTCACTATCAAGCACCGTAGTGCAATTGAGGTTTGCAATACAAGATCCTTTTTCAATTATACACTAGCGCATCTAATAATGTGCCCTATGGAAGAGAAAAATACAGAGACCCAACGGGATTTAGAGGTACATGTCAAGGATACAACTTGGTTAAGCATAAGTTAGTGGATCCATCACTCAGTACAAACGATAATAACACGCATATATCGACAGACGCTCGACGACCTTGTTGCATAATTAGGACCAATCGCTAGATGTATTACCCCCCAAGTTACTCAGAATAATTGGATCAAAGTCAGCCAGAATGTGCGCAAGGGTAGAAGCGAATCCTTACCATGATGCCTGGAATACTGGGAAATTTCTTCCTTAGTGGCGGCATTTTTAGCAAGGATCTCTCCGAGTCCACGCGAGGCTGTACCGAATCTTGTGTGTAGGAACGCTGGTTCATAAAATTCTTTGCTGCTTTTAATCACCCAGGTCGTCACCGCCATCATGGGCTCGGGTCTCATATCCCACACCTCCTCCGAACCGTATTTTGGTAGGACGGCGACGGGACAGGAGGAAGCGGCGATATCTGTGAAGGAGTAGATCGGAGGCTACAACGGGAGTAATATATACGGTAGTGGAGGTTGGGAGCAGAATTAGAAGTACTGGAAAGGTTTCCAAATTTGGTTCTTCAAGGATTCTGACTTGAACTTTACTTTGATCCTCGCTTCCACGAACGGATCTAATTGATGACGAGTTACTCGGTTGCCGCACTACGGTCGGGGGCGGGGCGCGTTCTTCAGAGCCGAAGAAATGGGTAAGGATTTTGCTCTGGAGAGGCAGCTCTGACTCTAGGTTGCGACCCCGAGACGAGACCGAAGTGGGTGGTGTGTGAGAGCCCTCTCTATCGAAGAGACCAGAACGTGTAGAATGGCAAGAAGATGATGGGCGGGTGAAATGATTTAGGAGGATCGAGCGTGAGAGGGTACACCTGGGGTGTTGGATGATGAATATTCAGA